>JZKD02S1655738.1:59236-110229 GCA_000966675.3 Picea glauca
GTATGTATGTATGTATGTATGTATGTATGTATGTATGTATGTATGTATGTATGTATAAGATTAGTGTAACTTAGTGGAATGTATATGGATATACGGGCTCGAACCTTAGACCTTCTTGGTAGAACATATCAAAGTTATTATTATCAAAATAATTTGAACTATTCCAAGAACCCAACATGCATTTTATCGCATTAGGCTCTTTCCATGTCCATGTGTATTCCACTACCATTGCATTGGGAACATGTTGGCATAGCTAGGGGAACACATGTTACACCACCCCAGGTAATTTTCTAGAAAAAAACTATAATTACACAACCATGAAAGGAAAAGGCTTGGTGATGGAATATATGATACAAAATTTCAAGTATTATCTTTTGGACCAGTCCTTCCAGTTGTCCATTGATAATTTAGTGGTCAAGTATTTGATTAATAATACAATGTTGGAAGGTTAATTCTATCAATGTTTTCTACTATTTTAGGAGTTTGATTTTAAAGTGGTGGTTAAACTAGGTAAATAAAATGTGGGACCTAATCACCTCTCGAAAATCCACAATTGGAACAATGTTGGGATAGCTCATAAAGTGTTGAATGTAGATATCTTTTGCATGGTAGTTCTAGTTCTTGAATTCTTCACTAATATTTCCAACTTCAAATATAAATCTACATGCACTAGAAAAATATGGTGATAGTAAAGATTGATAGCTCATAATTAAGGATAAAAATTATTAGTTAATGATATAGTACTTGTACACATTAGCAATGGATGGGATTCTTGACTACTATGTGTTGGATCATGAATGATAGGTGGTGCTCTAGGAATCCCATGATGGACATAGAAACACACATTATAGTGAGAAGACCCAACTATCACAACATACATTACAATGAGACATGTTGGATGAAAGTATCATTCAATTCAAGGCTAGAGTGCACTCTCCACTCCATTATTCATATCATTATCTTCATTCACTCCTATCAGTGCATATTCTCCCTTTATCTTCTATCATTTGTTTACTTAGGGTTCATATGTGTGTGTGTGTGTGTGTTTGTATGTGTGTGGTTAAGATTTTGTACTAAAAATTTGTTATAGTTGTATTGGTCAATGTAAGAATAAAAAAAAAGGCTTTTCCCACAGTGTATGATTCATAGCTTGTTAAAACAATTGATGCTTATCTACCAAAAATGCAATTTTATCATGTCATGAGGATTGTGAACTTTTACTAGTATAAAGCCTACTTTAAAAAACACATCAAAACCCTTACCTTATCATTGTCCTTTCGCCAGTTCCATTATCCCATACAACTTGATAAGAGTTGTCCACGAGATGCATTTCCATCACCAAGACCTGTATGAATCATAAAAGACAAATTCTTTATATGAGTAAATAATATATAAGCAAATAAACATGCATTTAGTTATGTAAAATACTCTATAAAAAACTTAAGTGGTCGCATACCTTAATGAGATTCTCTTTGTTTCGAGAATAGGTTATTCTCTACTGAACAGAGCCAACCATGTGAAGGTGGAATCTCATATGCCCCCCCCTCCCCCACGTCGCTCTCAATTCCCCATACCCAACAAATGATTTTCTTTATATAGAAAACATATAGACATTCATTCATAACTAGGATAGTCATCAAAACATGTGAACATATAAACATTAAAGCATATGAACATATAAACATCGATAAACATCCAAATACAAGTCATGAATTTATACATCTAATTTTTCTTTGATTTATGTTTTTTACATTCATAAAATTGACAATTAGGGTATCATAATCATCCAAGCACATTGTATTTCATGTGCCATGTCTTTCTACTGTTTGTGTTTCCATGCGCTTACGTACCATACTTCTGGTACATCTATGAGAAGGGTGTCGAGGCACTTGTTCAGGGTCATGAACTGCAATAATGAAAACAATCATATTGATATGTTGAAATATAATTGAAATAACTAATTCATTATTTTGATTAACATTACACTGTTCATTTAGGTTTCTGTGGTGAGAAATTTGTTCAGAATTTGTCGGAAGAACCACAGTGTTATTGACAGCTTGTCATCGACGTTTCAGATCCATAACATGAACCATCATTACACTATTAACATTACACTATTTCTCTTTACCTATCTATGTAGATGTGACAGTCGGTGCATTAATTTCTTGTCCACTTCGTTCCTCTTGCAATTCACCCTCCTGAGCTACATGCTCTTCAATTTTGAGAAGATAATATATAAGTATAAGTCAGAAAATAAATATCTACAATCACAGTAAATATTTATAATTCTGAAGAATACATACCAAAATCGGTACTCTTCTCTCCACTATCATTGGACATGTGCACCCTTGTATGACATGGTGTCTGTTGAATACCGCTAGATTCATTGTTGTGGTAGCATTGTTGCTTGAAAACAAACATAAATGATTAGTTAAGGGTTATATAATAAATTATGAGCAGACTTTACAAGCATGCTACTATGGTTTCCTTATTCATTTTATTTACTTGCATGGTTGGGGAGATAGGAGTCTGGCCCAAGATTTTTCTATATTCAATCACACTTTTTAAACCGTGCTTGTAACCAATATTTAGGTCCTCTTCGGTGGCAGAAATGTCGAACATATCTAACTACAATGCATAACACCATTAAAAATACCAATAACAAAAACATATATTTTTTCGCTACTGTTAAATAAATGTTAACCGCAGTTAATCATTTATATCTTATGATTCAGGATTTTAGTTTTCCATAGCCACCCTGGCCTAGTTTATGTTGCCAATGTTTTTCCACTCTGGCCTTGGTTTCTTTGGAGGTGTCTCGTAGCTTACATATGGAACTTTCGAAAAACATTAGATATCACAATTGTTACTTAAAACAGGAAAGAAAAACATAAATGATCATATTTCACTGATAATATGACATGTGTTGTACCTTGCTTGACCAACTCGTGGATGTCTTCCTTGTTTTCTAAACAATTTATCCTTTGCATCCTCTATTAGGGCCTTCCACTCTTTCTCCGGAACCATGGGAGGGCACTCATGCTTGAGGTCTAATTGCAATTTCTCCCTATATTGGGCCCTGGTATATTTTAAATTATTGCCAGCTAACTTTGTAACCAATTTCTTGTTGAAAGTGTTGTTGAACAAGTTTACCATGTGGTATATTAAATCATCTTTATTTTTTCTATCTTGGTGATGCAAGGGCATCGTAAGAAGCTAGCCAAGCGAGCATGAAGGTGGAATATAGTTGGAGGAGCGCAACACATGTTTTGCACATTTTGAAATGTTTTTGAAAGATTAAGAAGTGGATATTAATGTAGTAGTTAAGGGAAATGTACTTGCATGTTGTAAACAGATCGTGAGCGATTTTCTCTCATCTGTCAATGTAAAAGGCATTTAAACCCAATTAATGAAAGTAGTTAGATTTGAATTATAGATTAGACAGTTTAGAAGAGCAGGAGGGAAAACGGATATAGACACCCTCATCTTTCTATTATGGGATTCATTAGAACACTAGCACAGAGATGTAGTGGAGAGTTGTAGAGAAAGACCCATCTACAGGAGCTTGAATTAATATAAGAATCTTTGAATCAGATTTCATGGTGTTATGATGTTTTCTATTTATACATGGTGAATGGTATGCCTACAATTGTTTTACTCTCTTTGGTATGCATTTGCTTTAATACTGTGTTGAATGTATGATTCCATGTTGAATGTATGAAGTCTGAGAGAGAGAGAGAGAGAGAGAATGATTTTCAATTATTTCTCTTCCTGAGTGAGAGAATTTCCTACAACAAGTGCAGTGAAACGTCCGCAAGGTGTTCGTTGACAAGGGTTCTGAGTTTTATCTCAAAAAGATCAGGAAGGATATCGTTGTTCTTATTCCAGCAGAAGTGCAGGTGAAGCACAGAAGTCGTGCAAGGTGTGTGTAGGATATTCGAAGCCTTAGAAGTATTACATAAGGAAAATATTGAAGGATCACTTCTGCAAAGAGTGCATGGGGTCAAGAAATCAAATAACCAGGGGTTATTTGGAAGTTTGTTGCAAGGACTGCGTGCAGGATTCCTTTTGAGAGACTTGATTTTTCAAGAGAAAGATCAGGAGGATTAGTACCTATGAAGTGTTCAAAGGGAGGGAGAGAAATTATCACGCAGAAGCTAAGTTCCAGTGGAAGGACGCTGGTCCATTTCACAAAAGTCATAGAGGAAGAAATCGAACGGTCGAAAATTCTCCGTGGAGAACTCGCGAAGTTGTGAGGATCGTAGGATGAAGAGGAGTTACAGGGTGGATAAGGGTTGGACAAACCCATTTCATTGGTGTCAGGGATCAACGAGGATGTTGATCGTGGTCAGTTTGGGTCATTGGATCATTTCGCGAACTCGAGGTTTGTGAGTTTGGAGGTGGAAGGCCAAACTCTTGGAGTCATGAAGTCCCAAGTTGTGAGAAGTGGAGGAAGAGATCCAAACCATTGGATCCAAGCCATGGGAGAACTGTCATATCTGAATCTTCATAGGGTATCGCATATCGTGAGTTTGGAGGATAGACCAAATCCTTTGGCTGTGTGAATTCCTGAGTAGAGAGAAGTAGGAGCAACCATCGGATCAGAACCTCTTCGCTATATCGCGTATCGGGGTTTCATAGGTTGGGAGGAATTAGTTTCGACTCCAGAAGTCACAAGCTTGCAAGTTGCGAGAACTTGTGCAACACATGGTACATCCGCTTGGTGGGAACCGCGTGGTTGATAGGTGGCGCGACGATAGGACACTCGGAGGGAGGAAGAAGTGGTGACAGGTGGTGGACACATGTCGTTTGAAAAGGGAGTGAACACTCTGTTGACTTCTCATGCTTTGGGTTCTCATAAGAAATGAGCACAAAGGCTCAATTAACTCAAGTTGTGAAGTTGTGAGTTCTGAGAAGTGATCAAGGAGTCAACCTTCTCTGACTTTCACGTCTCGGGGTTTCATAAAAGAAGGGCTCGGAGGTTCAACCTTTCAACTTGTGAACTCGCGAGTTACGAGTAAGACTAGTACTTAGCCTAGATGGTGGTTACACATGGAGGGCACTAACAAGGAGGATCCATATCCCATCGCGTCTCGGGTATCGACGTTGGGTGAAGAAAATTCGAGGGTCTTCAATCCACGAACATGTGAGTTGCGAAAGGCTCTTGTGCAGGGACCAGGTCATGGTCATATGGAAGTGCAAGGCTCGCCCTTGGGGTTAGTTTCTCAAGGAGAGTTTTCACAAGGACCTGTGGATCATATTTGTTAAAGGTTTTAGTAGGGAGCCAAAGAAGTTGCTTTGGCTTAAGGAGAATTTAGAACGATCCTAAGAAGATATTGACCCGAGGGTTGGGGTCTGCGCCAGTTATGGTATCAGTGCTCAGAGAAAGTTCTTTGATTTCTGTAGCGGAGAAAAGAAGAACATTTTATAGCCATGCCATCAAGGAGAAGAGATAGGCCAATGCCTGATCCGGCAGTCGAAAGAGAAATGCGCAAATTACGTGCTAGGCTTGATTCCATGGAGACAGCACAGAGGCGCACAGTGGATGTTGGGGATATCAACAAAGCTGAAAGTGAAAATGAAGTTGGACATGAAGGAGAAGAAGTTGCAGTCGAAGATGCTGTAGATGAACACCTATTCAGGGTTGTTGCAAGAATAGGTGCCAGAGAAAAAATGGACATTCCATTGTATGAAGACAACTTAGATGTTGAAGAACTTTTAGATTGGATTAGAGCTCTAGATAGATACTTCGACTATGAGGATTTCGAGGAAGACAAGAAGGTCAAACATGTCATTACTAGACTTAAAGGGCTTGCAGCATTGTGGTGGGATGAACTGCAGGTTGATAGATGTTGCAAGGGAAAGAAGAAAATCAAGAGCTGGGATAGAATGGTTGCAAAGATGAAAGCCAAATTTATACCCAGGGATTATCAAATCACTCTATTTCTAAGGATGTATAATTTGAGACAAAAGCTAATATTAGTGAATGAATACACTGAAGATTTATACAAGATAAAAATCAGAGAAAGTCATTGGGAAAGCGATGATGAAAAGGTTGTCAGGTACATGAATGGTCTGTGATATGACATTCAAGATGAGATGAGCATGATGAGCATTCAAACTGTGGAAGATGCTTATCAGATGGCTCTGAAATCTAAAGAGAAGATGAGATGAAAGCAAGGTCAAAGAGGTCAAGGTAGAAGTCAATCCAGAGGCAAAACAATTGCCCAAGACAGAACTCATAAATCTAAAGAAGAAGGGAAGAAACCCCAAAATCAACCTAAGAAAGGGGGAAGCTCGTAGGGAAGATAGTATGCTAATAGAAATACTTTTCCTCAAGCTAGAGAAAGAGGAAGAGGCAGAGAAGGTGAAGTGAAGTGCTTTGTCTGTGGAAAGATTGGACATAAATCCTATGAGTGTCCATATAAGAAGAAAGATGGTGGTGAAACTCACATTGTCGAAGCTCAAGGGTGGAATGTTGAGGCAGAAGATGCTAAGGGTGGAAGATCTTTGATGATGAGGAAAGTTCTCTTAACACCAGAAAAGGAGGTAGAGAACCCAGCCCAACGAAACAGTCTGTTTCAGACTACTTGTAAAACCAAAGATAGGGTATGAAAGGTTATAGTGGATAGTGGTATCACAGACAATCTCGTATCTACTGAGATGGTAGAAAATTTGGAGCTGGAGACAATTGTACATCCAAGCCCCTACAGAGTTTCGTGGCTACAAAAAGGACATCAAGTAAATGTCACTAAACAATATTTAGTTGAATTTAAAATAGGAGGATATAAGGATGAAATATTATGTGATGTCATTCCCATGGATTTTTGTCATTTATTGCTGGGTAGACCATGGAAATATGACATAAATGTGATTCACGATGGGAAAAAGAACACATACACCCTGGAAAAAAATGGTAGGACTCACATGTTGCTTCCAATTAAGGATAAAGAAGTGAAAAAAGAGGTGAGCAACATTGTACTTCTCATGAGTGGGAATGAACTTCTTAATGAGGTTAAGAAGAAGGAAGACACACAATTTATTGTGGTCAGGAAGCCTAGAATTGTTTTGACCAGTACAAGAGTGGATGATTTACCAGAGGAAAACCAGAAGTTGCTGGAAGAATTTGTTGATATAGTAGTGGACGAACTACCTTGTTCATTGCCACCGATCAGGAGTATAAGCCATCACATTGATCTTATACCTAGAGCCAGTTTACCAAACAAAGAAGCATACAGATTTATGCCGCAGGAGAATGAGGAAGTTAAGAGGCAGGCCCAGGACTTAATGGACAAAGGATTGGTTAGAGAGAGTTTGAGTCCATGCGTTATTCCAGCAGTGCTCAGCCCAAATAAAGATGGAGGCTAGAGGATGTGTACAGACTCAAGGGAAATCAATAATATTACCATCAGATATAGATTTACATTGCCAAGGATGGACAACTTGATGGATTGCTTGAGTGGGGCAAGATTTTTTTCAAATATTGATTTGAAAAGCGGGTATCATCAAATTCGAATGAGGGAAGGTGATGAATGGAAGACAACATTTAAGACAAATAAGGGGTTGTATGAATGGCTTTTCATTCCATTTGGCTTAATGAATGCACCTAGTACTTTCATGAGATTGATGAACAAAATCTTGAAGGATTTCATAGGAAAATTCGTCATTGTATATCTTGATGATATATTATTTTTTAGCAAGACAGAAGCATAGCACTTAAAAAATTCAGCTGCAGTCATGAGAATATTACAGCAAGAGAAATTGTTGATAAACATGAAGAAATCATCATTTATGAGGACATAACTCATTTATTTGGGTTTTTTTATCTTTGCAAATGAGTTGAAGATGGATCCGGAAAAGGTAGATGCAACTAAGAATTGGCCATCGCCGAGGAGTGTGTTTGAAGTTCGAAGCTTCCATGGTTTGGCAAGTTTCTACGGGAAATTCATTCAAAATTTTAGTGGAATTAGCACACCAATGATGGACATGGTGAAAAAAAGACACAAATATTTCACTGGACAGAAGAAGCAGAGAAAAGTTTCAATCTACAGAAGAAGATCACAGAACAACCAATTCTGGTTTTGCCAGATTTTAACAAGACATTCCAAGTTAGGTGTGATGCGAGTGGATTTGCAATTGGGGTGGTCTTGAGCCAAGATGATAGGCCGGTTGCATATTTCAGTGAAAAACTGAATGAAGCGAAGATCAAGTACTCAACATATGACAAAGAATTCTATGCAGTCATACAAGTGCTGAAGAAATGGAGACATTATTTGGTTCCTAAAGAGTTTGTTTTGTACAGTGATAATCATGCTTTACAATTTGTTACTCAACAGGAGAAGTTGAACCAAAAACATGTTAAATGGGTTGAATTCATGCAGAATTTTACTTTTGTGATTAAGCATATTTCTGGAACTGCTAACAAAGTTGTTGATGCGTTGAGCATGAAATGTTTGCTTATGTAGAAATTCAGAGTCAAAACTTTGGGTTTTGATAACCTCAAAGAAATGTATAGGGACGACCCAGATTTTAAGGAAGTGTATGAGGCATCTGAGAATCTAGTTCTCAGGGATAGAAGCCAATGGACTAAGTATATGATACATGACGGCTTATTATTCAGGGGAAATCAACTATGTATTCCAAAATGCTCCATGAGGGAGAATCTGCTGAAGGAAAAACACAGTGGAGGATTGGTCGGACACTTCGGTCATGATAAGACGTTCTCAAAGTTGAATGGCTCATATTTTTGGCCAGGGATGAGGACAGATGTTAAGAAATTTGTGGACAGATGGAGGATTTGTCAGCACACAAAAGGAAAAAGGCAGAACACAGGGTTATACCAACCATTTCCCGTACCAGAAAAGCCCTGGGACGTAGTGAGCATCGATTTCATATTGAGACTGCCAAAAACGCAAAGAGGATGTGATTCAATCTTTGTAGTGGAGGACATATTTTCAAATATGGCACATTTCATACCATGCCAGAAAACCATTGACGCAACTCATATTATGAACCTTTTTTTCAAAGAAGTCGTCAGACTTCATGGCTTGCCAAGGAGTATTGTTTCTGATCGGGATACCAAGTTCGTTGGACATTTCTAGAGGAATTTGTGGAAGAAGTTAGGGACAAGTTTGTCTTTTATCTCAGCGTATCATCCTCAAACGGATGGACAGATAGAGGTCGTAAATAGGAGCTTGGGAGATTTTTTGAGGAGCTTAGTGACTGAACACCATAGTCAGTGGGATCACATTCTACCACAAGAGGAATTTTCTTACAATAATTCACTCAACAGAAGCACAGGGTAGAGTCCATTCCAGATTATATATGGAATGCATCCAAGGGGATTTTCTGAATTGAGAGATGTGGAACAAACTGAATTCATAAGTGCTAGTGCAGAAGACTTTGCAGAAGCAATGAAGGAGATTCACAGCTGAATTAGGGAGCGATTGCAGAGTTCAAGTCAAGAATACAAGTGGAGAGAAGATCAACACAGGCAAGAACTTCAATTTGAAGTTGGTGATCTGATTCTTGCACATTTGAGGAAGAAAAGATTCTCAAGGGGAACATATAATAAACTAAATATTAAAAAGATTGGACCATGCAATGTCATAAGGAAATTTGGGGCAAACGCATATGAGATTGAATTACCCAATGGAATCGGTATCTCACTGATATTCAATGTTGTGGATTTGTACCCTTACAGAGATGAAGAAGCAGGAGAAGAAGATGAACAGAAATAAATTAAATGTATAAAACAAATGCCTGTAGCTGAAAAGCCATAGATGGAAAGTATAATTGACAAGAGGATTAGCAGAAAAACTAGGAGGAAAGAGTATTTTGAATACTTGGTCAAGTGGAAAGGACATCCAGTTGAAGATGCCAGTTGGGAAGATGAAGTAGAAATTCATAAGCATGGACAGACCATGCAAGAGTTCATGAAAATTTTCAAGCAAGGGAGTATGATGCAAGAGCATCGTAAGCATCCAGCCAAGCGAGCATGAAGGCGGAAGACAGTTGGAGGACCGCAGCACACATTTTGCACATTTTGAAATGTTTTTGAAAGATTAAGAAGAGAATATTAATGTAATAATTAAGGGAAACGTACTTGCATGTTGTAAACAGATCGTGAGTGATTTTCTCTCATCTGTTAATGTAAAATGCATTTAAGCCCAATTAATGAAAGTAGGTAGATTTGAATTATAGAATAGACAGTTTAGAAGAGCAGGAGGGAAAACGGATATAGACACCCTCGTCTTTGTATTATGGGATTCATTAGAACACTATCATAGAGCTTCAGTAGAGAGTTGTAGAGAAAGACCCATGTACAGGAGCTTGAATTAATATAAGAAGCTTTGAATGAGATTTCATGGTGTTATGATGTTTTCTGTTTATACATGGTGAATGGTATGCCTACAGTTGTTTTACTCTCTTTGTTATTCATTTTCTTTAATACTGTGTTGAATGTATGATTTCATGTTGAATGTATGAATTTTGAGAGAGAGAGAGAGAATGAGTTTCAATTGTTTCTCTTCTTGAGTGAGAGAAGTTCCTGCAAGGAGTGCAGTGAAACATCCGCAAGGTGTGCGTTGACAAGGGTTCTGAGTTTTATCTTAGAAAGCTCAGGAAGGATACCATTTTTCTCATTCCAGTAGAAGTGTAGATGAAGCACAGAAGCCGTGCAAGGTGTGCGCAGGCTATTCGAAGCCTTAGAAGTATTACCTAAGGAAAATATTGAAGGATCACTGCTGCAAAGAGTGCACAGGGTCGAGAAATCAAATAACCAGGGGTTATTTGGAAGTTTGTTGCAAGGAGTGCATGCAAGAGTCCTTTTGAGATACTTGAGTTTACAAGAGAAATCTCAGAAGGATTAGTACCTTTGAAGTGTTCAAAGGGATGGAGCGAAATTATCGCGCAGAAGCTAAGTTCCAATGGAAGGATGCTGGTCCATTTCATAGAATTCATAGAGGAAGAAATCGAACGGCCGAAAATTCTCTATGGAGAACTCACGAAGTTGCGAGGACCGTAGGATCCAGAGGAGTTACAGGGTGGATAAGGGTTGGACAAACCCATTTCATTGTTGTCAGGGATCAATGAGGACCATCGATCATGGTCAGTTTGGGTTGTCGGATCATTTCGCGAACTCGGGGTTCGTGAGTTTGGAGGTGGAAGACCAAACTCTTGGAGTCGCGAAGTCCTGAGTTGCGAGAAGTGGAGAAAGATATCCAGACCATTGGATCCAAGCCACGGGAGAACCGTCAGATCTTAATCTTTGCGGGGTATCGCATATCGTGAGTTCGGAGGATATACCAAATCCTTTGGTTGTGTGAATTCCTAAGTAGCGAGAAGTAGGAGCAACTGTCGGATCAGAACCTCTTTGCTATATCGCGTATCGGGGTTTTGGAGGTTGGGAGGAATTAGTTTCGACTGCATAAGTCATGAGCTTGCGAGTTGTGAGGGCTCATGCAACACATGGTACATCCACTTGGTGTGAAATGTGTGGTTGACAGGTGGCGTGATGATAGGACACCCAGAGGGAGGAAGAAGTGATGACACATGGTGGACATGTGTCGTTTGAAAAGGGACTCAACACCCTATTGACTTCTTGTGCTTCAAGTTATCGTAATAAAGGAGTGTAAAGGCTCAACAACTCAAGTCGCAAAGTTGTGATTTTCAAGAAGCACTGAAGGATTCAACCTTCTCTGACTTTCGCATCTCAGGGTTTCGTAAAAGAAGGGCATGGAGGTTCAACCTTTCAACTCACGAACTTGTGAGTTGCGAGTAAGACTAGTGCTTAGCCTAGCTGGTGGTTACGTGTGGAGGGCGCTAACAAGGAGGAGCCATATCCCATCGCATCTCAGGTATCGATGTTGGGTGAAGAAAAGTTGAGGGTCTTCAACCCACAAACATGTGATTTACGAAAGGCACTTGTGCAGGGACCAGATCATGGTCCTATGGAAGTGTAAGGCTAGCCCTTGGGGTTAGTTGCTCAAGGAGATTTTTCACAAGGACCTGTGGATCGAATTTGTTAAAGGTTTTAGCAGGGAGCCAAAGAAGTCGCTTCGGCTTAAGGAGAATTTAGAATGATGCTGAGCGGATCTTGACCCGAGGGTTGGGGTCTGCGCTACTTGGCCATTCCACCATGTGCAAATGGTGGGGCCAAACAACTCCAATGCTTTTTCATTTAAGTTTCTATAGAAAACATTGTTTCCTGCAGAAACATGTTATCCATTAATGTATAATAATCTCAACAAATGTCCATTTCAATTTCATGAAAAAAATGAATCAATTAATTAACAATTACCTGCAATCTTCTGAATCTCTATCAGAACACATGCGTCATCCACGAGAAATGTCACATCTAGTGATCTGGTGCTTTTAATTCATTTTTCTCCATGCAGTTTCATCTCCATCTACAGTACGTTCCTCTCGGGAGTCATGTGGAGTCCCAAGCTCTGGCTCATCATGCTCCGACATGTTATGACGGTCAAAATCATTGCGCTCATAAATGGATTTGAGGGGAACCTCATAAGGCTCAAAAAACCTCAGTTGCACTTTTCTATGTTGACATTGATTTTATATTGGACCATCACCGCTACTTATAGCAGTTGCAGAATCGACATGTTCCCGACGCACGAGGTTTAAAAACTCTTACAAACGAAAAACTTTACTTTATAAGATCATATAGAAAATATAAAACAAAAAAATGGATAGGAAATTGTCATAGCTGATAAAAATATGTGAAGATGCAACTTACCCCAAAATTAGTTATTGTATTTTGTAGCTCTACAATTCTTGCCCTATCCTCCTGTGTCAGGGGTCTTTTTCTAAGCAAACTTAGAAATTCCACGTTATCCTTCTTCAATACCTTCGTTACAGTTTTCATTGGGTCAATGGAATAAAATATTTCATCCTCATCAATATCCTCAGTGGGAGCCTTTCCACGTTGACCATGCCGCAATACATTGATGAATAAAATTAATGAGATGAACTTTAACATTTCAGAAATTTAGTTATTTTAGTCATAAGTTTTACTATATTTAACATTTACCTGTTGAGGAACATTGAGTGTCTTTCCATGATCACACTGGACAGATGTAGCGGGTGATTTTCGGACAAAGTCACCCTGGACAAAAGTTGACACAATAAATCAATCAAAAAAAGTTATGAAATTCACCTGTAACATTTAAAAAATGAAATATTGGAGTAATGTCAGAAAAAAAATAATGAAATTTCAGAATTTTAGTTGTTTTAGTCATACGTTGTTACTGTATTTAACATTTACCTAGTGAGGCACAACGGGTGCCTTTCCACGATCACCCTGGACAGATGTAGCAGGTGATTTTCTGCCACGGTCACCCTGAATAGATGTTGACACAATAAATCAATCAACAAAAGTTATGAAATTCACTTGTAACATTAAAAAAATGAAATATTGTAGTAATATCAGAAAAAAAATAACGAAAATTCAGAAATTTAGTTGTTGTAGTCATAAGTTGTTACTGTACTTAACATTTATCTGTTGATGCACAACGGGGGCCTTTCCAGTGTCACCCTGGACAGATGTAGTGGGTGATTTTCTGCCATGGCCACTATGGACAGAAGTTGACACAATAAATCAATCAACAAAAGTTATGAAATTCACCTGTAATATTAAAAAAAGAAATATTGCAGTAATATCATAAAACAAATCATGAAATTTCTGAAATTTAGTTGTTGTAGTCATAAGTTGTTACTATATTTAACATTTACCTGCTGAGGCACAGTGGGTGCCTTTCCATGGTCACCCTGGACTGATGTATCCTGTGATATCTCACGGTCACCCTGGATAGATGTTGACGCAATAAATTAATCAACAAGAGTTATGAAAGTAATTGTAAGATTAAAGAAAATATATATTGCAGTAATATCAGAAAATAAATAATAAAAAATAAAATATATGTAGTAAAAAATTGAAATATTGCAGCGATAAATTATAATAATGATTGATCAAAGGTTAAGTTGAATGGTATGTAATATATTTACCCCCATAGTCACACCCCCTCCATCTATTTGATTTAAGTTTTAATCGATCAACAACTCTTCACCTGGAACTATTATTTTTGTTGCACATACAAATATACGATTTCCTTCACATCCCTCAAATATGAAATTTGGTTTCTTAGTTCTTGTCATTGGTCGTGTACTATTTATAAAGCCCGCAATGTTTCCAGTAGTTTTTTTTCCTTCCATCAATATACATAGTTGCCCCTTTATTTTGAATGTTATCTACTAGTTGTATATAATTTGTAGCAACTCTGTATCTCCGCATACTTCGCGTATATCGGACCAACATCAACCAGTGATTGTATTTTTATAATGGTTAGACATACTCCATGAATTTAGTTACAGTACCATAGCCGACCTTTATGCCATCCATGGAAAATAACCCTAATCCATGTAAGGACGAAGGATCAATGCGATACATCCTCCCACTGATGAAGAAATATGTGTCCACTTCAGGTACCTCCTTAGGTGCCCATCGTTGCACTAGATGTTTATACCTCAAGGGAAACACAATGTCACCTATGCTCTCAGCATAATAATTACATGACCCTCCATTGGCAATAAAAAATTACATGTGTATAAGAAATATTTTCCTTACCTTTTCAGATCTAGTTGATCTAGAACCGGTAGATCTAGTACAACTCGTCTCACTTTCAATCTCTCTTAGTATATCTTGATCATCACTCGAGGAATATAGATCTGAAATATACCTATTTGGTGGTACCTACACTCGTTAAAACAAGAAGATAAGTTATCGTGCCAATACACGTTTATGGTACCAACACAGTTGCATATAGTTTCATTTAGTTGCAATATAGTTGCATATAGTTGCATAAGTTGCATTGTTGCATAAAGTTGCATATAGTTGCATAACTTGCATATAGTTTCTTAGTTGCAATATAGTTGCATATAGTTGCATAAGTTGCATAAGTTGCAATTTTGCATAAAGTTGCATATAGTTGCATAGTTGCATATAGTTGCATATTTGCATATAGTTGCATACGAAATTGTCATATAGTTGCATAGTTGCATGAAGTTGCATGTTGCATAAAGTTGCATAAGTTCCATAAATTTGCATAAGTTTCATGTTGCATAGTTGCATATATTTGCATAGTTGCATATAGTTGCATATTTGCATATAATTGCATATGGAATTGTTGCAATATAGTTGCATATAGTTTCAATATAGTTGCATAAGTTGCATATAGTTGCATAGTTGGATAAGTTGCATATTTGCATATAGTTGCATAAAGTTGTTATATAGTTGCATATAGTTGCATAAAGTTGCATATAGTTGCATAAAGTTGCATATAGTTGCATATAGCTGCATAAGTTGCATTTTTGCATAAAGTTGCATATAGTTGCATAGTTGCATATAGTTTCATATAGTTGGATATTTGCATATGGTTGCATACGAAATTGTTAGTATTTTTTTATCAACATATATCCCCCGATGCTCAGTGGAGAACTGGATTTGGGACCCAGCAAAGAGTTCAAGTGTGGATCGATAGTTTGGAAATCCATGATCCTGAAATTTCACATATTTGTAAATTCATCACTTAATAAGTTGCAACTACTAAGTGATGAATTTCAAAATATGGGATAACATACAAAACAATAGTTGACAAGGTCTACGCATCTATCCTTTGTGCAAGGAGAATAAAGAAACTATTTTCCACCTCTTCATAGCTTGTGACTTCTCATGGGAATTTGGGCAACAACCAAACGAATCACATAGTTTTAAATAAGTTCTATGGACCATGTGGGTAGCATAAAATGGCTATAGTTTTAAATACATGGTATACACTCTTCAATTTTTTTACAAGATTGAGATTGCATACAATTCATTCTTTTTTAGCCCCAAGCAAAAGAAATATAGGGTTGTTCATCCTCTAAATTTGGATGAATATGTTTCGTGGGGTTTCTTTAATGGAGCCTCTCAAGGGATTCTAGGGCCTATGGAGTAAGACCTATTTACATAACAAAACACCATTGGCGATGATGCAGGAGCATCATAGAAGCAAGCGAGTGTGAAGCTGAAAGATAGATGGGATGAACGCCATCAGATTTTGGCACATGTCAAAAATGTTTTGAAATGTTTTTGAAATTTTGAATGCAAAGACATTAATGAAATAGTTAAGAATGCATACTTTCATATTGTAAATAGATCTTGAGCGATCTACTCTCATCTGTAGGATGTAGAGACATTTATGCCCAGTTAGTGAAATTAGGTAGATTTAAATTCTAAATTAGACAGTTTTAGGAGTTGGAGGGAAAACGAATATAGACACCCTCATCTTTGTATCATTGTATCAATCAGAGATTGTAGGATTAAGAACATTAGCATAGAGGATAAGCAGAGATTAGTAGAGAAGAATCCATGTACAGAGGTTCTGAATTAATATATGAAGCCTTGATTCAGACTCATGGTGTTATGATGTTTTATGTTTCTACATGATGAATAGTTTGCTTCTGTGGTTGTATTCTCTCTATTTTGCATTTACTATTGTGTTTATGGTGAATGTATGATTCCATGATAAGTGTTTGAAGTCTGAGAGAGTGAGAGAATGAGTTTCAATTGTTTCTCTTATTGAGTAAGAGTTCCTGCAAGGAGTGCAGTGAAACGTCCACAAGGAGTGCGTTGACAAGTGTTTAGAGTTTATCTCTGAAATATCAGGAGGGATACCATTGTTATCAACTTCACAAAAGTGCAGGAAAAGCACAGAAGTCATACAATGTGTGCGTAGGTTGGTCGAGATCTTGGAACTTATAAACTAAGTTTGAGAGATTGAAGGATTGTTGTTGCAGAGTTGCACAGAGTCAAGAGATTCAAATATTCAGGAATATTTGAAGAAGTGTCGCAAGGAGTGCATGCAGAAGTCTTCTGAAGACTCGAAGTCACAAGGAAGCTCAAGAAGAGTAGTGTTTTTGAAAACATTCGAAGAAATTTCAAGAAGGTTGATCCCCTTGAAGTATTCAAGGAGAGAAATTGGACGGTCAGAATTCTCCGAGGAGAACTCCCGAAACAACGAGGATCGTAGGATATACAGAAACTTCAAGGTAGATAAGGGTCGACGAACCCATCCCTTTGGTATCCAGAATCAACGTGGGTCATTGGTTTTGACCTTTTGGGACCGTCAGATCATTTCAGGAATTTAGGGGTTCGAAAGTCTGAAGTGTAAGCCAAAATCCTTGGCTGTTCAATTTCCCGAAACGCAAAAGGAGTTTTCATGTGTGAAGGCAAAGAATGACAAGTTTGTATTTTTCAGAACTTCAAAATCTGGGGTTTCAAGAGTCCTAAGGACGAGTGATCAGGACTCAGCAGGGAGGAAAGTCCAAAATCAAAAGTTGCGACAGAGTATTTGTCGGCATTTCAGAAATAGGTGTTTCGGCATTTTCGTTGACAAGGAGTAGAGCACTCCACTTCAGAATCTCCAAAATCGTGAACCATGAAGAAGTTGCGGAGGAGCATTCGACATTTTGGCAAATCGGAGTTTGGGAATTTGGGGATCGTGGTGACATAAGGTTAGGGTCAAGAGTTTCGAACTCTTGGTACCCGGAAGCCCGAAATAGAGGGGTTGTCGAAAGGTGATTCAAGTTTCAAAAACTGGAAAAAGTGACAAGTGACAGGAGTCCACGTCAAGAGAAAAGCGTAGCTCAAGGGGACAATTGGAAATTTAGGAATCCTCTCGACAAGATTCGCGAAATCCCGGGAGAATCAAAACCATTTTGGCACTTCGGAGATTTGGGTTCTGGAAGGTATAGGAGACAGAGAGTTCGAGAACAAGCCTTACGAACTCCCGGAACGCAAAATCGCGCTAACCATTGGATCAAGGGGAGAACCACAGCCTTTGATCTCCTTGGAAGTGGAACATTAGTGTTTCGGTATTTCGAGATTCTCCATATCGGGAATCCTGATGACAAGGAACTGGGAGTGGTGAAAGTAAAATCCTGAAGTCGCGAAGTGTAGTAGGGCTGAGGGTGGACTTTTTGGGATTTTGGCATTTCGAATTTCGGGACTCAGGAGACCATGAGACAGGGTTACGTGACATCGCAACTCTCGAAATTGTGAAGAGAGAAAAGCCGAAATCTATGGTAAGAAGGGTCCATCATTTGGTATTTCGGGTTTCGAAGGTCAGAGAGGTAAGGCGTTCGACCACGGGATTTCCGAAATCGCGAAATCCAGTATCCCAAAAAGAAAAAGGAAAGTCCCAATGTCAGTCGGGGTTTGATCATGGAGTTCATGCGAGTGAATGATCATGTGGGCATAACTCAAGAGGGCTTATGAATTATACTCATATAGGGTGAGTGAATAGTTTCCCAAGAGGAATTAAAAAGAGTCAATCAGACTCTAAGGGGCCGTAGTCGAAAGATCCTGTGTGGACTCCGATCTGAGGGTTTGGGGTGTGTGTCAGTTGTGGTATCAGAGCATAGAAATATTTCTTTGCTTTCTGTAGCAGGGAAAAGAGGAATTTTTCATCCATGCCATTGAGAAGAAGAAACATGCAAATACCTGATCCACTAGAGGAAAGGGAAATGCCAAGAAGAAGAGATAGGGAATTACATGATCTGGCAAGGGAAAGAGAGATGCGTGAATTGCGTGCCAGGATTGATGCCATGGAAACAGCACAGAGGTGCACAGTTGATGTTGGGGACATCAGTGAATCTGAAAGTGAAAATGAAGCCAGAAACAAGGAAGTTGCAACTGAAGATGCAGTATATGAATGCCTATTTAGGGTTGTTGCAAGGATAGGTGCTAGAGAAAAAATGGACATTCCAATATATGAAATAAACTTGGATGTTGAACAACTTCTAGACTAGATTAGAGCTCTGGATAAGTATTTTGACTAGGAAGATGTTGAGGAAGACAAGAAGGTCAAACATGTTATCACAAGACTTAAAGGACATGCAGTATTGTGGTGGGATGAACTGCAGGCCGACAGACGTTGAAAAGGCAAGCAAAAAATCAAGAGTTGGGATAGAATGGTTTCAAAGATGAAAGCCAAATTCATACCCAAGGATTATTAAATCACTCTGTTTCAGAGGATGCAGAACTTGAGACAGAAGTTGATGACAGTGAAAGAGTACACTGAAGAATTTTACAAGATCAACATCAGAGCAGGTCATCAGGAAAGTGATGATGAAAAGGTTGCCAGGTACATGAATGTTCTACGATATGACATTTAGGATGAGATTAGCATGATGATCCTTCATAATGTGGAGGATGCTTATCAGATGGCTCTGAAAGTTGAAGAGAAGATGAGCCGAAAACAAGGTCAGAGAGGTCGAGGCAGAAGTGAAGCTAGAGGCAAAAAAATTGCCCAAGATAGGAATTAGAAACCTAAAGAAGAGTGGAAGAAACATCAAACTCAATCTGAGAGAGGTGGAAACTCACAGAGAGGAAAATATGTTGATAGAAATACTTTTCCTCGAACCAGAGGAAGAGGAAGATGAAAAGGTGGAGAAACAAAATGTTTTACCTGCGGGAAAAATGGACATAAATCTTATGAATGTCCAGAAAGAAAGAAAGAAGGAGGTGAGACTCACATTGCCGAAGCACAAAGACAGAATGTTGAAGCAGACGATGCTGAAGGTGGAAGATCACTGATGATGAGAAAATTTCTCTTAACGCCCGAGAAAGAGGCAGAGAACCCAGCCCAAAGGAACAGACTTTTTCGGACTACCTGCAAGACCAAAGACAAGGTATGCAAAGTCATCGTGCACAGTGGTAGCACAGTTAATCTCGTTTCTATAGAGATGGTAAAAAAACTGGAGCTAGAGACTATTGAGCATCCAAGCCCATACAGGGTCTCATGGATACAAAAAGGACATGAGGTAAATGTCACTAAACAATGTTTAGTTGAATTTAAAATAGGAGGATATAAGGATGAAATACTATGTGATGTCATTCCCATGGATGCTTGTCATCTATTGTTGGGTAGACCATGGAAATATGACAGGAATGTGATTCATGATGGGAGAAAGAATACATACACCCTGGAGAAGAATGGGAGAAATCACATGTTGTTGCCAATTAAGGATAAAGAAGTGAAGCCAAAGGTAAGCAACACTTTACTTCTCATGAGTGGGAAGGAACTTCTTAAGGAGGTTAAGAAGAAGGAAGATACACAATTCATTTTGGTCAGGAAGCCTAGAATTGTTTTAACCAGTATAAGAGTGGATGATTTACTGGAGGAAATCCAGGAGTTGTTGGAAGAGTTTGTTGATATAGTAGTGGACGAACTACCTCGTTCATTGCCGTCGATCAGAAGTATAAGTCATCACATTGATCTTATACCTGGCGCTAGTTTCCCAAACAAAGCAGCGTACATATTGACGCCACAGGAGAATGAAGAGGTCAAAAGACAAGTCTGGTACTTAATGGACAAGGGATTGGTTAGAGAGATATTGAGTCCATGCGTTGTTCCAACAGTGCTCAGCCCAAAGAAATATGGAGGCTGGAGAATGTGTACAGACTCAAGATCGATCAATAAGATTACCATCAGATACAGATTTCCATTGCCAAGGATGGATGATTTGATGGACTGCTTGAGTGGAGCAAAATATTTTTCAAAGATTTATTTGAAAAGTGGCTATCATCAAATTTGGATGAGAGAAGGTGATGAATGGAAGACAACATTCAAGACAAATGAAGGGTTGTATGAATGGCTTGTTATGCCATTTGGCCTAACAAACATGCCTAGTACTTTCATGAGGTTGATGAATGAAGTCCTAAAGGATTTCATAGGAAAATTTGTCATCGTATATCTTGACGATATACTGATTTTCAGCAAGACAGAAATAGAACACTTGAAGCATTTGGCTACAGTGATGAAGAGATTACAGCAAGAGAAGTTGTTGATAAATATGAAGAAATCATCATTCATGAAGACATAGCTCATTTATTTGGGGTTTGTTATCTCTGCAGATAAGCTGAAAATGGATCCAGATAAAGTGGAGGTGATTAAGAATTGGCCATCGTCGAAGAGTATATTTGAATTTAGAAGCTTTCATTTATTGGATAGTTTCTACAGGAAATTTATCATAAATTTCAGTGGAATTGGTGCACCGATGATGGACACAGTGAAGAAAAGACATAAATCTTTTCACTAGACACAAGAAGTAGAAAAAAGTTTCAATTTGTTGAAAAGGAAGGTTACTAAACAACCAATTTTGGTGTTGTCAGATTTCAACAAGATGTTTCAGGTCAAATGTGACGCTAGTGGATTTGCAATAGGATTGGTTTTGAGCCAAAATGACAGACCAATTGCATACTCCAGTGGGAAACTGAATGAAGCGAAAGTGAAGTACTCCACATATGACAAGGAATTTTATGCGGTCTTCTAGGCACTAAAGAAATGGAGACATTATTTGGTTCCTAAAGAGTTTGTTTTGTACAGTGACAATCATGCTTTACAATTCCTAACCTAACAGGAGAAGTTGAACCAAAGACATGTTAAATGGGTTGAATACATGCAAAAGTTTACTTTTGTAATTAAACATATTTCTCGAACTGCTAACAAAGTTGTTGATGCTTTGAGCAGGAAATGTTTGCTGATGCAGGAATTCAGAGTCAAAACTTTGGGTTTTGATAACCTCAAGGACATGTACAGAGATGACCCATATTTCAAAGAGGCATATGAGGCATCTGAGAATCCGATTCTCAGAGACAGAAGTCAATGGACTGAATATATGATCTAGGATGGATTATTATTCAGAGGCAATCAACTAGGTATTCCAAAATGCTCCATGAGGGAGAATCTGTTGAAAGAAAAACACAGTGGAGGATTGGCCAGACATTTTGGTCATGATAAAACATTCTCGAAATTAAATAGCTCATATTTTTGGCCAGGGATGAGGACCAATGTCAAAATATTTGTGGACAGATGTAGAATTTGTCAACACTCAAAAAGGAAAAGGCAGAACATAGGGTTATACCAGTCGTTACCCATACCTGAGAGGTCGTGGGATGCAGTGAGCATGGATTTTATATTGGGTCTTCCAAGGACACAAAGAGGATTTGATTCGATCTTTGTGGTGGTAGACAGATTTTCAAAGATGGCACATTTTATACCATGTCAAAAAAACAGTGAAGCGACTCATATTGTGAACCTGTTTTTCAAAGAAGTCGTTAGACTTCATGGCTTACTAAGAAGTACAATTTCAGATCGAGACACCATGTTTGTAGGACATTTCTGGAGGAATTTATGGAAGAAGTTGGGGACAAATTTGTCATTTATCTCATCTTATCATCCCCAGATGGATGGACAAACAAAAGTTGTAAACAAGAGCTTGGGAGATTTGATAAGGAGCCTAGTGACTGAACACCACAGCTAGTGGGATCAGATTCTGCCACAGGCGGAATTTTCTTACAATGATTCACACAACAGAAGCACAGGGCAGAGTCCATTTCAGATTTTTTATGGAATGAAGCCAAGAGGAGTTTTTGAATTGAAAGATTCGAAACAGAATGAAACTAGAAGTGCTAGTGCAAAGGATTTTGCAGAGGCAATGAAAGAACTTCACAGCCAAGTGAAGGAGCGATTGCATAATTCGAATCAAGAGTACAAGTGCAGAGAAGATCAACATAGGCAAGAACTTCAGTTTGAAGTTGGCGATCTGATTCTTGCACACCTGAGAAAGGAAAGGTTCCCAAGGGGAACATATAACAAACTGAAAATGAAGAAGATTGGACCATGCAAGATCATAATAAAATTTGGAGCAAATGCATATGAGATTGAATTACCCGATGTGATCGAAATTTCACCGATATTCAACATCTCAGATTTGTACCATTATAGAGCCGAAGAAGATAGTGAACAGACAAAAGTTCAGTGGACCAAACAAATGCTTGTAGTTGAAAATCCACATATGGAAAGTATACTTGACAAGAGAGTCAGCAAGAGGACCAGGAGAAAAGAGTATTTTGAATACTTGGTCAAATGGAAGGGACATCTAGTTGAAGATGCCAGCTGGGAGAATAAAGTACAAATTCAGAAGCATGGATAGACCATGCAAGAGCTCATGAATAGGAGTCCATGAAAATTTTCAAGCGAGCGAGTATGATGCAGGAGCATCATAGCAACAAGCAAGGGTGAAGGCGGAAGATAGCTGGGATGAACGCCATCACATTTTGGCACATGTCAAAAACGTTTTGAAATGTTTTTGAAAGTTTGAATGCATAGACATTAATGAAATAGTTAAGAAGGAATACTTCCATATTGTAAACAGATCTTGAGCGATCTTCTCTCATCTATAGGATGTAGAGGCATTCATGCCCAGTTAATGAAAGTAGGTAGATTTAAATTCTAGATTAGACAATTTTAGGAGCTGGAGGGAAAACGACTATAGACAGCCTCATATTTGTATCATTGCATCAATCATAAATTGTAGGATTAATCACATTAGAATAGAGGAGAAGCAGAGATTAGTAGAGAAGAATCCATGTACAGAGGTTCTGAATTAATATATAAAGCCTTGATTCAGACTCATGGTGTTTTGATGTTTTTTGTTTCTACATGTTGAATAGTTTTATTTTGTGATTGTATTCTCTCTGTTTTGCATTTACTATTGTGTTTATGGTGAATGTATGATTCCATGATAAGTGTTTGAAGTCTGAGAGAGTGAGAGAATGAGTTTCAATTGTTTCTCTTCCTGAGTAAGAATTCCTACAAGGAGTGCAGTGAAACGTCTCCAAGGAGTACGTTTACAGGTGTTTAGAGTTTATCTCTGAAAGCTCAGGAGGGATACCGTTGTTGTCAACTCCGCAAAAGTGCAGGCAAAGCACAGAAGTTGTGCAAGGTGTGCGTAGGCTGGTCGAGATATTAGAACTTATAAACTAAGGTTGATAGATTGAAGGATTGTTGTTGCAGAGTTGCACAGAGTCAAGAGATTCAAATATTCAGGAATATTTGAAGAAGTGTTGCAAGGAGTGCATGCAGAAGTCTTCTGAAGACTCAAAGTCACAAGGAAGCTCAAGAGGAGTAGTTTTTTTGAAAACATTCAAAGAAAGTTCAGGAAGGTTGATCCCCTTGAAATATTCAAGGAGAAAAATTGGACGATCAGAAATCTCCAAGGACAACTCCTGAAACAACAAGGATCATAGGATCTTCAGAAATTGCAAGGTGGATAAGGGCCGACAAACCCATCCCTTTGGTATCTAGAATCAATGTCGGTCGTTGGTTTTGACCTTTTGGGACCATTGGATCATTTCAAGAATTTGGGGGTTCGGAAGTCCTAAGTGTAAGCCAAAATCCTTGGCTGATCAAATTCCCAAAATGCGAAAGGAGTTTTTGTTTGTGAAGGAAAAGAATGACAAGTTTCAATTTTTCAGAACTTCGAAATCCAAGGTTTCGGGAGTCTTGAGGATGAGTGATCCGGACTCAGCAGGGAGGAAAGTTCGAAATCAGAAGTTGCGACAGAGTATTTTTCAGCATTTTGGAAATCAATGTTTCGACATTTCCATTGACAAGGAGTAGATCACTCCACTTCAGAATCTCCAAAACCGCGAACCACGAAGAAGTTGTTGTGGAGCGTTCGACATTTTAGCAAATCGAAGTTTGGGAATTCGGGGATCATGGTGACATAAGGTTAGGGTCGAGAGTTTCGAACTCCTAGTACCCAGAAGCCTGAAATAGAGGGGGTTGTCGAAAGGTGGTTCAAGTTTCGAAAACTAGAAAAAGTGATAGGTGGCAGGAATCCACGTCCAGACAAAAGTGTAGCTCAAGGGGACAATTGGAAAGTCAGGAATCCTCTCGACAAGATTCGCGAAATCCTGGGAGATTCAAAACCATTTCGTCACTTTGGAGATTCAGGTTCCGGAAGGTATAGGAGACAAAGAGTTCAAGAACAAGCCTTACAAACTCTCGGTACGCGAAATCGCGCTAACCGTTGGATCAAGGGGAGAACCACAACCGTTGATCTCCTTGGAAGCGGAGCATTAGTGTTTCGCTATTTCGGGATTCGGCATATTAGGAATCCTGATGACAAGGAACGGGGAGTGGTGAAATAAAAATCCCAAAGTCGCGAAGTGTAGCAGGGTTGAGGGTGGACCTTTTGGGATTTTGATGTTTCAAATTTCAGAACTCCGGAGACCAAGAGACAGGGTTGCATGAAATCACAACTCCCGAAATCGTGAAGAGAGAAAAGTCAAAATTTGTGGTAAGAAGGGTCCAACATTTGGTATTTTGGGTTTCGGAGGTCGAAGAGGTAAGGCGCTCAACCACGGGATTTCCAAAATCGTGAAATTTGGTATCCTGAAAGAAAAAAAGGAAAGTCCCAATGTCAGCCAAGGTTTGATCGTGGAGTTCATGCCAGTGAATGATCACGCGGGAATAACTCAGGAGGGCCTATGAATTATACTCAGATAGGGTGAGTGAACAGTTTCCCGAGAGGAATTAAAAAGAGTTAGTCAGACTCTAAGGGGTCACAGTTGAAATATCTTGTGCGGACTCTGATCTGAGGGTTTGGGTTTTGCGCCATGCGATCCTTTGAGTAGGGAGTGACATTGACTATAAAAAAGACCAACTAGTGCATTCACAAAGTATTTCTACATAAAATACTTTTTTCTACTCTATTTATCCAAGAACAACCTTAACCATATTTGAGATAACCTAAACCCAAACTACCTCTTTGCTAAATCAGGTTACTCACCACCTGGGAAGTTCATGACTTAATAAAAGGTGCTTCAATCCAACATCATATAAGCTACTTTGTTGCACTTCCAACACTTAGTAATGATGATACAATTGCAATACATGTGGTGGTTGATGGGAGGTTACTTGGTTACTCTAATATAATGTTTTGATTGGCAATGCATCACAAAGGGATTTATGAGTATCTAACATTGTATATGCATGATTTAGTGATTTCAAGGGTATTATATTCCCAGATAGCATCCCACTCTCGAGTTGCATAAGGTTGCATAAAGTTGCATAAAGTTTCATAAAGGGTACAATGTTGCATAAAGTTGCATAAGGTTGCATAAAGTTGCATAAAGTTTCATAAAGGGTACAATGTTGCATAAAGTTGCATAATGTTACATAAGTTCCATAAGTTGTATAAGTTGCATGTTGCATAGTTGCATATAGTTTCATAGTTGCATATAGTTGCATACAAAATTGTTGCAATATAGCTGCATATAGTTGCAATATCGTTGCATATAATTGCAATATAGTTGCATAAGTTGCATTGTTGCATAAAGTTTCATATCATTGCATAGTTGCATAGTTGGATAAGTTGCATATTTACATATAGTTGCATATAGCTGCATATAGTTGCTTTATAGTTGCATAAAGTTGCATATAGTTGCATAAGTTGCATTATTTCATAAAGTTGCATATAGTTTCATATAGTTGCATAGTTGCATATAGTTGCATATAGTTGCATATTTTCATATAGTTGCATACAAAATTGTTAGTATTTTTTTATCAACATGTATTCCCCGACACTTAGTGGAGAACTGGATTTGAGACCTAGCAAAGAGTTCAAGTGTGGATCGATAGTTTGGAAATCCATGATCCTGAAATTTCACATATTTGGAACTTCATCACTTAATAAGTTTCAACTATTAAGTGATGAATTTCCAAATATGGGATAACATACAAAACAATAGTTGACAAGGTCTATGCATCTATCCTTTGTGCAAGGAGGATCAAGAAACTATTTTCCACCTCTTCATAGCTTGTCACTTCTCATAGGAATTCGGGAAACAACCAAATGACTCACATAGTTTTAAATATGTTCTATGGGTCATGTGGGTGGCATGAAATGGCTCTAGTTTTAAATACATGGTCTACACTCTTCAAATTTTTTACAAGATTGAGATTGCATACGATTCATTCTTTTTTAGCCCGAAGCAAAAGAAAGATAGGGTTGTTCTTCCTCTAAATTTGGATGAATATGTTTCATGGGGTTTCTTTAATGGGTCCTCTCAAGGGATTCTAGGGCCTATGGAGTAAGACCTATTTACATAACAAAACACCATTTTTGGTCCTTTGAGTAGGGAGTCACATTGATCATAAAAATGACCAACTAGTGCATTCACAAAGTATTGCTAGATAAAATAATTTCCGCTACTCTATTTATCCAAGCACAACCTTAACCATATTTGAGATAACCAAAACCCAAACTGCCTCCTTGCTAAATCAGGTTACTCACCACCTAGGAAGTTCATCACTTAATAATAGGTGCTTCAATCCGACATCATATACATTACTTTGTTGCAATTCCAACACTTAGTAATGATGATACAATTGCAATAGATGTGGTGGTTGATGGCAGGTTACTTGGTTACTCTAATATAATGTTTTGATTGACAATGCATCACAAAAGGATTTATGAGTATCTGGCATTGTATATGCATGATTTAGTGATTTCAAGGGTACAATATTCCTAGATAGCATCCCACTCTTGAGTTGTATAAACTTGCATAAAATTGCATAAAGGGTACAATGTTGCATAAAGTTGCATAAAGTTGCATAAGTTGCATAAAGTTGCATAAGTTGCATGTTTCATAGTTCCATATAGTTGCATAGTTGCATATAGTTGCATACAAAATTGTTGCAATATAGTTCCATATAGTTGCAATATAGTTGCATAAGTTGCATTGTTGCATAAAGTTTCATATAGTTGCATAGTTGGATAAGTTGCATATTTGCATATAGTTGCATAAGTTGCATTTTGCATATAGTTGCATATAGTTTCATAGTTTCATATAGTTGGATATAGTTGCATATAGTTGCATATTTGCATATAGTTGCATACGAAATTGTTAGTAGTTTTTTATTAACTTATATCCCCCGATGCTCAGTGGAGAACTGGATTTGAGACCCAACAAAGAGTTCAAGAGTGGATCAATAGTTTGGAAATCCATGATCATAGAATTTCACATATTTGGAAATTCATCACTTAATAAGTTGCAACTATTAAGTGATGAATTTCCAAATATTTGAATTTCCAAATATGGGATGACATAAAAAACAATAGTTGACAAGGTCTACGCATCTATCCTTTGTGCAAGGAGAATGAAGAAATTATTTTCCACCTCTTCATAGCTTGTCACTTCTCACAGGAATTTGGGAAACAACCAAACGACTCACATAGTTTTAAATACGTTCTATGGGCCATGTGGGTGGCATGAAATGGCTATTGTTTTAAATACACGGTCTACACTCTTCAATTTTTTTACAAGATTGAGATTGCATACAATTCATTCTTTTTTAGCCCCAAGAAAAACAAAGATATGGTTGTTCTTCCTCTAAATTTGGATGAATATGTTTCGTGGGGTTTCTTTAATGGGGCCTCTCAAGATATTTTAGGGCCTATGGAGTAAGACCTATTTACATAACGAAACACCATTGGCGATCCTTTGAGTAGGGAGTGACATTGATCATAAAAATGACCAACTAGTGCATTCAAAAAGTGTTGCTACATAAAATAATTTCCGCTACTCTATTTATCCAAGCACAACCTTAACCATATTTGAGATAACCTAAACCCAAACTACCTCCTTGCTAAATGAGGTTACCCACCACCTAGGAAGTTCAACACTTAATAAAATGTGCTTCAATCCGACATCATATAAGTAACTTTGTTGTACTTCCAACACTTAGTAATGATAATACTATCACAATACATGTGGTGGTTGATCGGAGGTTACTTGGTTACTCTAATATAATGTTATGATTGACAATGCATCACAAAAGGATTTATGAGTATATGACATTGTATATGCATGATTTAGTGATTTCAAGGGTACAATATTCCCAGATAGCATCCCACTCTTGAGTTGCATAAAGTTGCATAAAGGGTACAATGTTGCATAAAGTTGCATAAGTTCCATAAAGTTGCATAAGTTGCATATAGTTGCATAGTTTCATATAGTTGCATATAGTTGCATACGAAAATGTTGCAATATAGTTGCATATGGATGCAATATAGTTGCATATAGTTGCAATATAGTTTCATATAGTTGCAATATAGTTGCATAAGTTGCATAAGTTGCATTGTTGCATAAAGTTGCATATAGTTGCATAGTTGCATAGTTGGATAAGTTGCATATTTGGATATAGTTGCATATAGTTGATATATAGTTGCATAAAGTTGAATATAGTTGCATATAGTTGCATAAGTTGCATATAGTTGTATAAGTTGCATTTTTGCATAAGTTGCATATAGTTGTATAAGTTGCATTTTTGCATAAGTTGCATTTTTTCATTTTTGCATAAGTTGCATTTTTGCGGTCAGTTGAAATACATGCCATGTTCCGTGTCTTGTGTCAGCGAGTGGTGATATTGTCCCCTTGTTTGGGCGAGTCGGTGTTGGTTGATGCAGGGTGTGTGCAACATTTCAGGAACTTTTTTTTCCCATCGAATTTCCATCTCGGTGGAGGGCTTTGGCTCCAACATGCGACCCCATCGTAGGTGAGAACACCCATTGAGTTTAAGAATATAATTAAGCAGAGGAAAATAAACTTACAAGGATTCCCCTAGTACCAACAAGCGAACTGGGAAGAGCCCATAATGAAAATCGGGTGGCAGCGCCTCCTGAATTGTAGTCTGTATAAGCGTCCTTAGCAGTGGACCGGGCCCAAGTCCCCTGGAAGGGGGTGCCTGAGAGGGTGACATCCCTGTTGGGTTGGGACCCTGTCGCACCACGAGGCATTGTTGACAAGTTGGGTTGTTTGGGAATGCAGCCCTAATCGGGTGGTAAATTTCGTCCAAGGCTAAATACAGTCGAGAGATTGATAGCGAACAAGTACCGCAAGGGAAAGATGAAAAGGTCTTTAAAAATAGAATTAAATAGTTCTTGAAATTGTCAGGAGGGAAGCAGATGGAGGTTGGCAATGTGTCTCGGTCGGATGCAGAATGGATCAAGCTGGTCTGTCACTCGACTCAAGATGTGAACTAGCACAGGTCGTCGCATTGGCACAAGCGTGGGTGCAGTACTGCCTGTTGGTTTTCCGTTGTGGCAGTTGAGGAGCAGAGAAATCAAGGGATTCCACCAACATTCATTTAAATTTATTTTTAATCACTTGCCAATACTTCTTTTAGTTTGTTGATATTGAGCTCGCACATGAGGTAGTTTATATCTATGAGGATTTAGGATCAAATTTTCAAGCCTGAGTTTGATGTGTAAATATTTATGAAGGTATTGGATCCCTTAATGGCTCCTTAGTACTATTGACGAGTTGAATAAGTTTTGAAATCACCAAGAAACCATGCAAGAAACTCAATGTTTCATATAATAAGAGTTTAATTTTTTTTATGAGTTTAAAAGTTAGTAATTGAACCTTCATCATTGATGTAAGAAAATAAAGGTGTCAATTTTTTTGTATATTTAGATAATTTAGCCAAGAAAAGGAAACTTTCTAGGTTGGGAGGTCAGTGAGTCTCCAAACCTAGTGACTAAACCTTCTTGAGCCTTAAGGTATACGATTACCCCCAAAAATAAAAATCACTTATTCAGTGAGGTTACTCATTGTCCAAACCAACCGATTGAGGTTATTGACCCTTGCACTCAACAAATTTCCTCCTTGGGGTAAATCACTCACTTGTCCTTGTGACCTCTCTTGGTCCTTGTGCACTAGTTGGGGTATTTTCTAGGTTGAGGAGCCACCCTTGGGTCCCCAAACTTTCCTAATCCATTAGGGTGCACTTTTCATGACCAAGGGGTAAGTTAAAGTCAACATGGGTAGTCATAACTGCAAGATTGACTAAAACAACCGAATTCGATAGAAAGTTAGATATAGTTCCTACAGATTCACATTGTATACCATCAAAGGTCTGTTAATTGTTCAAGGTGGAATGAGAATGGAAGAACCAAAGTGTTGTTATATTGAATTATATATATGAACTATCTCTAGGATATAAGAACTCATTTGGAAAATGAGACATAGTTGAATGTTGCTAAGTCTTAGATAACTAGAACATCGAAGTTGGCATGTTATGAGGCCAATTGAATCTAAATAAGATTGAATGACATCACTGAGCTTGTGAGTGATAGAGACAAACACCTAATTACTTTAAGTTTACTTATAAATTATTATTATTTTTGTTGCTAATATAAAGATCTAAACATGGTTTTCAACATATGTGGTTCATTTTGATGTCATTGGGATACATAGTGGTCATTTCTTAAAACTAAACCCATGACTTCATCGTCAAGAATCATGTGAAGTGTGCATGTGATTAGGGGATCAACGAATTTGGTAAATGGAGCATCGACTAGGGGATCATGTGTTTCTACCATATGATGTTGTAATTTGACATGGTATCTTTGGACAGTCTTCACAAGTTTTGAGAGGGTGCATGATCTTCCATCAATTTCACTGCCTTTTTACAAAAATCTAAAACCGAATTGATGAAGGCCTCAATTTCATTGTGATTTGTGGTTGTTTAAGGAATAGGTTCTTCTAACTACCTCGTACACACATCAAAACTACCTACCCTACTCTCTATGCCCAAAAGTGCAACATCCATATTTTTAACTACTAGCTTATTTTTTAACATTAGTAATGTCATTGTAAGGTATTTCACTTTTTGTTTCCAATGTCCTTCAATTGGATTATCATAATAGGTTAACTTCTTCTCCTAGAATGAACTTAGGTTTTCAAGATAACATGAGAGCCAAGGTTTACCAAACCCAGGGATGATTTTAAGGATGGAAATTTATTTTAAAATGTAGAAACCATGGTGAATCTTACTAATCCTTCATATGCCAACTATAAATGTTTGGCGATATTTTTGTAAAAATATTCAAATTTATAAGGATTTTATATGGTTTTTATAAAATTTTGGCGACTTTGAAGGTAAAATAATTTTATCCTATAGAATTTGGGAGAATCATTTTTAAAATAGTGAATCTTGTTTTTGGAAAAACCATGGAAAATTAGCCCATGAGCGAAATTTAGCCCATAAAATCATCCATGAGTCCCAAACCCTCACTTCCTTGAAGTTTTAATGTGGTTTCAAAAATATTGGTTGGATACTAATAAATTTATCATGGAGGTATTAGGTTAGCATCCCTTTAGTTCTCTTAGGAACAATGGTTAGTTTTACTTCATACAAAAAGACACAATCATTATATATAAATGAAATGAATTGATAAGGCCAGAATGTTCACCTATAATGACTTCAAATGCTAATTTTTATAGGTTACTCACCATTCATGGTGCCCTCACGTGTTCCCTCATGTGCCCTCGACTACTATCTCCTCACAGACTATCTCTCTCCCTCGCAGACTATATCCTCCCTGGCTCCTCGCAAACTATCCCCTCGTAGAATATCTCCTCACTGTTCTCCTCACAGACTGTATCCTACAACTTTCTCCTCACAGAGTATCTCCCCTTTGTCGTGTTCTCCACTATCTCTGCACAAATTATCTCTCTCCCTCTGTAACATACCCACTACCCAAATAAAAAAATTTCATTCAATTGTCGACAATGAGAATCCCCGAAGCTTGCATCAGCGAAATGCCAACCCAAAGCAACGGGTCTTTCAATCGCCTATACAGCTCTCTCTACCTAACCGTAGTCTTCCCCTGATGACAATTTCAGGTTTTTCGGGGTTTTGTCCTTTCTAATGTCAAGGGTTCCTATGCCCTCGATTCTCTGATCTCCGACGAGCTCTCTTCCAGCCTTTGCCCCTCCGGGCTATGGCCTGGTCCACATGACCATACTCACGATATCGTAGCCTTGTTCCCCATCGGGATTTCGGACTTTCCAATGTCGAAATGCAAACGCTCCCAGGACGCACGATTCCTGGAATCCCGACGCGCTCCTTTCGCATTAGCCTTCCTAACTAATAGGCCTCGAACCATATAGCTGTTAACCTGTGACCACAGTCTTATCTCTTATCGGGATTTCGGACTTCGGAGTTTCACAATGTATGGACTTCTCGTCCCCGTGATTCCCGATTCTCTGAATCTCGACTTGCTGACAGCTAGCAATTCCCGTCCATTGTTAACTTAATCGACGCTCGTGAACGTCTGATGGATCAATGGTTCCTAATCTCCCTCGAGGTTCACGATGTCGAAATGTTATTGTTTACGAGACCCACGATCTGCCAAATCCCGACGCGCTCCCTATGCGTTAGCCCTCTTGGCTCAGCTCCTAGCCAATATGACCTTATCCCCATGACCGCAGTCTTACCCTTTCATCGGGGTTTCGGGGTTTGCGATGTCAAAATACATTCGCCCACATAACTCACGATTCCCCGAATCCCGACTCTCCGCTGCAATGACATCTGGCTTCCACTATGGCTCTTTCCTCCTTATCGGGGTTTCGAGGTTCGTGGTTTCGAAATGTGAAGTTTCTGCATCCACGGAATCCTCGATATGTCGATGGGCCAAACGTCGATGGATGTCTTCCTTATCGGGACTTTTCCCATTGGCGCTAATGATTTCCACGCGTCCTTCTCAAATCGACGGTCCCGATTAACTCTCGGGGTATCGAGGCTTTTGATGTCCTGATCCTTTCAACCTCCAGAACTTCAATTTTTCGATAGCTACTATGCCGACTCTGGCTCGATCTCTGCCACATGTCCTCTTCAACGGACGGACCAGATCATCGTCAGGATTTCGAGACTTGTGATGTCTCAGTTCTCACGACCTCGAAAATCCCGATTTCCCAAGTGTCGATATCTCGATGACTAAACCTCGTGCCACTCCGGTCCAATCTGACGGTTGTTGGGTAATTTGCCCAGATCTAACGGCCCAGATCTGTTCTTCCATGCGCACTCTTCCACTACTTCGTGGATGTAGAAAGATCCACAGTCCAAATGTTCTCATGGACCTTGGGGTCTACGATCCTGATTTCCTCACTGTTCACGAAGATAGCGGGAAAAGGGGCAAGGTATGTAATCGCCCTTGTTACTTTCGTCAAGCTAACGGTCGTGATTGCCTATGGGTCATCCAACGAGATCTCGTTCATTGATTTTTTATTTATCCCTACACTTCTATCTCGAAACCTTAAGAGGGTCATTCCTCCACGTACAGGGTTTTTAAGACTTGCCCATTGAAGTCTCTTTTTCCAAGTTCCTGGTAAACCTTTGCCAGGAGAGAATCTCTATAAAGAGATCTATACCGGAGCATTCCCGTAGATAGATAGGGGTAGACAGATCCCCAAGAACGGGCTGGAAACCTGACTTAGTTCAACCTAGGCATGATTAGATTCATTTTATTGACGTAAGTCATGCATGGCTTCCTCTATTACAAGTATATGTCCATTAATTATTATCAAAACACTGCACATACATTCTTGCACTAAAATCGTTCACAATTTCACAGTTTATGAGCATATAGGTCAGCATATGATTTTCAAGAAGAAATATGAACAAAATACTTATCAGAAAAACAACTTCAGAAGTGGGTGCGACTACTAAGAGGGGTTCTCGTTTCCACCCAACCGTAGGCGTAGCGACTCCCGTCGGATTTACCACTAGCCACCCCCGAGATGAGACCACGATGTTGTTCAAACTGTGTCTCTCTGTCTTCCAGTGAACAGGAGCGAAGTTTGCAATCCTCCCTCTCTGCTATCACTCACTCTGCGTAAACAAAAAAATTCCAGAGTTCCCCTCGCGTCTGCCCCCTCAATCGCTTCTGCCATATGCCTTATCCTCTCGCGAGGTTGTGTGTGGCATGATTACCCTCGCGCTGGTCAGTCATGATGGCTCTACGGACAGGCAGTTCACCTCCCCATCCCTCATCAACCCATCAACCTACCATCCTGCAAGGCATTAAATTTCAGGGCCAGCGATCCGCTTTTGGTTCTCCGGGCCAGTGGAGTCCAAATATGGTATTTAATTCTTGGTGGAAATTAACACCACCTTTTCAGGTGCCTTCCACCACCATCGTGGTATATTTTTCCTGCACATCCCCTCTCAGCAGTCCTGCAATAATTCAAAATATCATTCACATTCATTAACCTTTTCCTCAAGGTTCATTTACATCACATATTCTCGTTTATGAGTTTGCCATAGTTCTTGGCCAGTCTAGTTATATTTACAAGATGGGGGAAACAGGGTGTTACAATTCCCTCCCCCTTAAAAAGGAACATCGTCCTCGATGTTCTTATCTACTAACATGAATTGCATGTATAGAAGTAAACAAAATCGAATATGCCAGTCTCATGGAATCTTCCATTTCCCATGTAGCCTCATCTGGGCCAAAATGTTTCCACTGCACCTTGACCTGTGCAATGGTTCTGTTATGGAGCAGGGTTTCCTTTCTGTCCAGTATGCATTGGGGTTCTAGTAGAAATCCCCCCTCCAGTTCCACCTGGATCACAGACCAATCAATTATATGATTAGCATCATGTACATATTTCTTCAAGAATGAAACGTGGAAAACATTATGTGCTTTTACTGTAGGAGGAAGTGCTAGCCGATAGGCAACAGGTCCCACTCTATCTAGAACCTCAAAGGGTTCACAATATTGGGGCACCAATTTGGCACAAGCTCCCATGTTGAGGGAACTCCTTCTGGGCTTAATTCTAAGATATACATGGTCTCCCACTTCAAACTCTCTTGGAGTTCTCTTTTGATCAACATAACCTTTCTGTCGGTTCTAAGCGATCTTCATATTTTGTTTTATCTGAGTCACTTGTTGTTCCATTTCTTTCAAAATATCGGGTCCAATAGAAATCCTATTTACAGTATTACTCCAGCTGACTGGAGTATTACACTATCTACCATAGAGGACATCGAAGGGACTCATCTTTAAGGATGCTTGGTAGCCATTGTTGTAAGCAAATTCTACCAATGGCAGGTAATCTTCCCATTTCCTGGGTTGATGCATTACGTGCATCCTTAACATATAATCTAATATCTAATTCACTCTTTTTCTTTGTCCATCAGTTTGAGGGTGATAGGCGGTGCTAAACAACAACTTGGTCTCCAAACCTGCCATCAGTGATTTCTAGAATTTGGAAGTGAATTTTGTGTCTCTGTCAGATATTATCTCTTTCGGCATACCGTGCAGTCGGAACACCTCTTTCATGAAGATCTGGGCGATATCTATCGCCTTACAGGTCGATTTGATGGGGATGAAATGAGCAGACTTGCTCAGTTTATCCACCACTACCATAGTAGCATCATTCTGTCTGGTTGAAGTTGGCAATCTCGTGATAAAATCCATGGAGATGGTTTCCCATTTCCATTCTGGGATGGGTAAAGGGTGTAATAGCCTTGTTGGGTGTTGATGTTCTGCTTTAACCTGTTGGAATTCTATGCATTGGGCCAAATATTTGGCTATGTCCTTCTTCAATCCCGGCCAATAAAATTGCTTCCGGGTGGCAGTGATCATTTTCTGGTATCTTGGGTGACCAATGTAGGGTCTTTTATGTAGTTCATCCATGATGAACCTCTTCAAGTCGTCACAAATGGGAATGTACAGTCTATCTTTGTAGGTGAGAAGACCTCCTTCGGTCATCTGATAGCCTTCGTATTTTTCTCCAGCGGGTTCTTGTTGTAGGTACAGGGTCACATTTCGAACGAAGGGGTCTGTTTCTTGTGCTTCTTTGACTTGGTTCTTGACATCTATCTCACAGGTACTCACCGCTGCCAGGTGAATCATTTTCATGCTTCTGCTGAGGGCATCAGTCATCTTATTCTCTTTCCCTTTAATGTGTTTGATTTCAAAATCAAATTCGCTAAGGAGGGCCATCCATCTAGCTTGTCTAGCATTAAGCTTAGGTTGATCAAACAAATACCGTAATCCACAGTGATCTGTCATAAGCACAAATTTTCTTCCCAAGAGGTAATGTCTCCACATTTTTAAGGCATGCACTATGGCATCTAATTCAAGATCATGAGTCACATAATTGACCTCGTGTTCATTCAATTTTTAGGATTCATAGCAAATCACCTTTCCTTCTTGCATAAAGACTCCTCTGAGCCCTTCCTTACAGGCATCTGTGCACACAAGGAAGTCAGATTCTGGGTTAGCAATTTTCAAAACGGGTGCATGTGTTATTAAATGTTTCAAGGTTTGAAATATTTTTTCACATTGTTGTGTCCACAGGAATTTGGTTCCCTTCTTGTGGAGGGTTGTGATTGGACAACCAATCTTGGAGAAATCTTTTATAAATCTTCTATAGTATCCCGCCAATCCCATAAAGGATCTGATGTCTGAGACATCCTTTGGGTTAGGCCATTCCATGATAGACCTGATCTTGTTAGGATCTACTACTAGCCCTTCCTTCGACAGAACATGTCCCAAGTAGTGTATTTTCTTCTGAAAGAAGTCACACTTGCTAAATTTAGCATAGAGTTGATTCTCTCTTAGCACTTGCAGCACAAGTCTAAGATGCTCTTCATGTTCTTCCCTATTCTTAGAGTAGATTAAAATGTCATCAATGAAGACTAGTACAAATTTATCTAAAAATTTACTGAGTACATTGTTCATTAAGCACATGAAAGTGGCAGGGGCATTGGTTAACCCAAATGGCACTACCACAAACTCATAGTGACCATACCGTGTCCGGAAAGAGGTTTTATGGATGTCTTCACCCTTGATTCGGACTTGATGGTAACCCGACCTCAAGTCAATCTTTGAGAAAACAGATGCACTTCCCAACTGATCGAATAGATCATCGATCCTGGGCAAGGGGTATTTGTTCTTTACGGTTACTTTATTAAGTTGTCAGTAATCTATGCACAGTCTAAGAGTGCCATCCTTCTTTTTCACAAACAGGACGGGTACTCCCCATGGGGACACACTGGGTCGAATATAACCCTTGTCCATCATTTCTTTCAATTGCAATTTGAGTTCAACTAACTCAGGGGTGCTCATCCAGTAGGGTGTTCTAGACACCGGCACCGCTCCTGGTGCGAGTTCTATTGAGAAGTCAATGTCTCTTCTCAGAGGTAAACCTGGTACCTCTTCCGGAAACACATCTCTGTACTCTCTCAGAATAGGGTGATCATTGGGGATAGGTTTAGCGCCTTCGATTGTTTTCAGTACCTGTATTGCATATAGGGGACATCCCTTTCGACAATACTTTTTCATTTGCAGGGTTGATATTTGTCTCATCGAGACCGTTTTTCGGATCCCTTGAACGGTTATTCTTCTTCCTTCTTTGCTCACACATTCTAAGGTTTTATGGTAACATTCCAGTTTGTCTTTATGGGCGGCCAGCCAGTCCATACCAATCAACAGATCGTACGATCCCAGGGGTAGTACATTAAGGGTTACTTGGGTGGGGAATTCACCTAGCATTAATTGGCAAACTGGTATGACCTCCACTACTTTTCTTTTGGTGCCAGTGGCTAGTTGTACCAACCATGGTTTAGTTTTCTTCTGTGGCTATAGTTTACACTTATCAATAGTTCTAGGGGCTATATAACTCAAATTTGAACCAGGGTCAATCAAAACAGACACCAGATGGTTGAAAATCATACCTTCTATTTCCACCACTGAAGCTTGGTGGTCAGCTTGGTTATTTTCCAAGGATGCATATATTTGTGGCACACTCCTTGCCACATCATTGACTGTGGTAGCTTCCTGCATGTTATAAAATTTCCGACTATTTTGTTTTCGGTGTGGAAAGTCTCTCCGGAGATGCTCTCCTCCGCAATCCCAGCATTCCAAAGGTTTCCTCTTTGGGTTATCAGTCTTTACGGGTATAGGTCCCGAAGTTTTATTTCCGTCCACCGAGGGAAATTTTTGTTGGAGTACACTCCGGGTTGGAAAGTTCATTCTGTGGTTCTTCTTGTAGTTTTTCAATCCTAAGGATTTTCTCCCCTTCTTCTAAAATCTCGAACCACTCCTTTGTTTCCAGTCTCCATGAGACTTTGCCCAATGTCCATATTGTTCATGACAATATGTTGCCTTTCGTATAGTGTCTTCTAAGGTCTTTGGCTCGTCAAATTCAATTCGGTTTCGATATTCCTTGGGTAACCCACTAATGAAGCGTTGTGCCTTTGCCTTTTCTGCTTTGATGTAGGGTACATATCTCAGTAAATTGAGGAATTTGTTGACATACTCCTCCATAGTAAGTTGTCCCAGTTTGAGTTCATAAAACTCTTTAGCCTTCTCGTCGAAATACCTTTCCGACAAATACTTCTTCCGGAAGTACTTCTCAAACCGTTTCTAAGACAGGTCCTCCTCACAGACCCCTTTCATGTTCTTAAGGTCTTCCCACCAGATGGAATCCTTTACGTTCAGATTGAAAGTGGCCACTCGGACCTTCAAATTCTCTGAAAAATCATGGACTCTGAAATATTTCTTCAGTCCAAGTAGCCAGGCCTCGGCTTCCTCTCCCTTCTTTATCTCACCGTTGAAGGAGGGAGGTTTGGCCTTCCTGAATTCTTCAAATTTATGACTCTTAGAAGTCTTTTGCTTCTTCTGTTTCTTTTGAGAATAGGAACTGGTCCTATCGCTGGAAGATCCTTCTATCGCCAACTTCATTCTCAGTGGAATCATCTGGCACTGGTCCTTTACCTCTGGGGTGGACCTTTCTTGACGTGCTCCTCTCAGTATGGCCACTGATATGACCATGATTCTGCATCTCAGGTTCATGCTGCATTTGTTGCTGTAGGTCGGATAAGCTCTGCAGTAAAACTGCATTAATTTATGTTTTCTTTTCTTGTTCTTTCATCATCCTTTCATTGTCGGCCTTTCAGCTTTGCAATTCAACCATGAGGCTCCTCACAGTCTCCGCTAGGTCTGGAGGGGTTCCTATTGCTCTTCTTTCGTCAGACTCTTCGTCTCTGTTGTGGGAGCCTTCTCCCACCTCTTGGTGAGTCACCATATTCTGCGTTTGTAGATTCCTATGGTTGATCGTCCGCTTGAGTGAAAAGAAAAACGTTGGTTATTAGTCAAGAGTTAGATATATTTTTAAAATCTGCGCATAGTTTATATTTTCACATGTATACCCATATAACATGAATTTTCATTTGGGGTCTTAATCCTTATCTATCAACAGTCTTAACTTAAAATAGGACAACGAGTTCATGTCCCCGATACTGTTTCATAATTCAGTCTTTCTCCTTATGGAGAATACGTAGATGACAGTGTCTCCTTACGCAGTTCATGCCTGAGCCCAAGCAGGCCAAGTGTTGTAACCATTCTCTGATACCACTTTGTAACATACCCACTACCCAAATCAAAAATTTTCGTTCAATTCTCGACAATGAGAATCCCCGAAGATTGCATCAGTGAAATTCCAACCTGGAGCAATGGATCTTTCAATCGCCTATACATCTCTCTGTACCTAACCGTAGTCTTCCCCTGATGACAATTTCAGGTTTTTCGGGGGTTTTTCCTTTCTAATGTCAAGGGTTCCTATGCCCTCGATTCTCCAATCTCCGACGAGCTCTCTTATGGCCTTTGCCCCTCCGGGATATGGCCTAGTCCACATGACCGTACTCACGAGACCGTAGCCTTTCTCCCCATCGGGGTTTCGGACTTTCCAATGTCAAAATGCAAACACTCCTAGGACTCACGATTCCTCGAATCCCGACGCGCTCCTTTCGCATTAGCCCTCCTAACTAATAGGCCTCAAACCATATAACCATTAACCTATGACCACGGTCTTATCTCTTATCGAGATTTCAGACTTCGGAGTTTCACAATGTATGGACTTCTCGTCCCCATGATTCCCAATTCTCCGAATCCCGACTTGCTGACAGCTAGCAATTCCTATCCGTCGTTAACTTAATCGACGGTCGTGATCGTCTGATGGATCAATGGTTCCTGATCTCCCTCGGGGTTCACGATGTCGAAATGTTATTGTTTACGGGACCCACAATCTTCCGAATCCCGACGCGCTCCCTACGCGTTATCCTCTTGGCTCATCTCCTGGCCAATACGACCTTATCCCCATGACCGCAGTCTTACCCTTTCATCGGGGTTTCGGGGTTTGCAATGTCAAAATACATTCGCCCACGGAACTCAGGATTCCCTGAATCTCGACTCTCCACTGCAGTGACAACTGGCTTCCACTATGGCTCTTTCCTCCTTATCGGGCTTTCGGGGTTCGTGGTTTTGAAATGTGAAGTTTCTACATCCACAGAATCCCCGATATGTCGATGGGCCAAACGCCGATGGATGGCTTCCTTATCGGGACTTTTCCCAATGGTGCTAATGATTTCCACACATCCTTCTCAAATGGACGGTCCCAATTAACTCTCGGGGTTTCGAGACTTTTGATGTCCCGATCCTTTCAACCTCCAGAACTCTTATTTTCCAATAGCTGCTATGCCGACTCTGGCTCGATCTCCGCCACGTGTCCTCTTCAACGGACGGACCAGATTCTCGTCGGGATTTCGAGACTTGTGATGTCTCATTTCTCAGGACCTCGAGAATCCTGATTTCCCGAGAGTCGATATCCCGATGACTAAACCTCGTGCCACTCTGGTCCAATTTGACGGCTGTTGGGTAATTTATCTAGATCTGACGGCCTAGATCTGTTCTTCCATGCGCACTCTTCCACTACTTCGTGGATGTAGAAAGATCCACAGTCCAAATGTTCTCATGGACCTTGGGTTCTACGATCCCAATTTCCTCACTGTTCACAAAGATAGGGGGAAAAGGGGCAAGGTATGTAATCTCTCTTGTTACTTTCGTCAAGTTAACGGTCGTGATTTCCTATGGGTCATCCAACGAGATCTTGTTCGTCAATTTGTTATTTATCCCTACACTACTATCTCGGAACCTTAAGAGGGTCATTCCTCCCCATACAGGGTTGCTAAGACTTGCCCATTCAAGTCTCTTTTTCAAGGTTCCTGGTAAACCTTTCCCAAGAGAGAATCTTTGTAAAGAGATCTATACCGAGGCATTCCCGGAGACAGATAGGGGTAGACAGCTCCCCAAGAACGGGCTGGAAACCTGACTTAGTTCAACCTAGGCATGATTAGATTCATTTTATCGACTTAAGTCATGCATGGCTTCCTCTATTACAAGTATATGCCCATTAATTATTATCAAAACATTGCACAGACATTCTTACACTAAAATCATTCACAATTTCACAGTTTATGAGCATATAGGTCAGCATATGATTTTCAAGAAGCAATATGAACAAAACACTTATGAACAAAATACTTATCAGAAAAACAACTTCAGAAGTGGGTGCCACTACTGAGAGGGGTGCTCGTTTCCACCCAACCATAGGCGTAGCGACTCCCGCCGGATTTACCACTAGCCACCCCCGAGATGAGGCCACGATGTCGTTGAGACTGCGTCTCTCTATCTGCCAGTGACTAGGAGAGAAGGTTGCAATCCTCCCTCTTTGCTATCACTCACTCTGCGTAAACAAAAAAATGCCAGAGTTCCCCTCGTGTCTGCCCCCTCAATCGCTTCTGCCATACGCCTTATCCTCTCGCGAGGTTGCATGTGGCGTGATTACCCTCGCGCTGGTCAGTCATGATGGCTCTACGAACAGGTGGTTCACCTCCCCATCCCTCATCAAGCCATCAACCTACCAGCCTGCAAGGCATTAAATTTCACGGCTAGCAAGCCGCTTTTGGTTCTCCGGGCCAGTGGAGTCCAAATACGGTATTTAATTCTTGGTGGAAATTAACGCCACCTTTTCAGGTTCCTTCCACCACCATCGTGGTCTCTTTTTCCTACACATCCCCTCTCAGCAGTCCTACAATAATTCAAAATATCATTCACATTTATTGACCTTTTCCTCAAGGTCCATTTACATCACATATTCACGTTTATGAGTTTTCCATAGTTCTTGTCCAATCCAGTTATATTTATAAGCTGGGGGAAACAGGGTGTTACACCCTCACAAAATATCTCCTCCCTGGCTCCTCGCAGACTATCCCTAGACTATCTCCTCATTGTTCTCCTCACATATTATCCCCTTTCTCCTCGTAAACTTGTGTGCTCCCCTTGGTTGTGTGCACACTCTTCCGTTTGGAAAACAACTCATAGAAATTAAAACCTAATAGATAACTCAATGCAAGTCCAAGTAAAAGTTTGACCTCAAATAGAGAGGTAAATGTTGTAATATTACCACACACCATACTAATATTCAAAGTATGTAAGTCAACAAAATTGATGAACTTTACTATATAAATGAAGGTTATGTGATTTAAGGCTTGTGCACTCAAGGTTCAATTCTTGTATTATAATGTTGTAGTATTGCATGGTTTAACATTGTTTAGTACACAATAATATATCCCCAATGGTTACCTTCAACATTGTTTAACATGCATATGACTTCAACATGGTTTAACATGCATATGACATTGAGAAACATTTAAAACCCCTATTAACGACATTCCAATTCAAACATATTCGTTAAACATGAGGGGTTTTATAGTGTTAAATTCAAACACTTATTAACGAATATGTATTGATCATAAATGTTTTTAATAAAGTATAAATATAAAATTATTTTAAACTAAAAAATTAAGAGTAATAAATGTATTACTTATTTCATAAGTCAAAATGTATAGGAGTGCATTAAACTTGAATAATTTATTTATTTATTTATTTATGATAAATCTTTAAATATGGTTTTTCTTAATCCTATTGAATATGAAACTTAAAAAATAAACAATATTCGCAACATAATTTCATGATATTCAACGGAGATGAAGTTATATATTACAAGTTAGTAGAATCTAATAAATTTATTAAATTTTATGGAAATGTGAAAGTGTAAGGATTGGGCTATATTCTTGAGTTGACTTTTAGAACTAGTGATCAATGTTTTATATTAGAGAAAACATTTTCAACTTGTCACAAAGTATCTCTCATGAAACTTCTTCTATATGGAATCAAGATTGGTAGAAGATAGAGTACTTAGGATTGGAAGGCCAGGACAAGATTTAATGGGAATCATACATAGAAAAACTTAAGGTAAGTCATGTTCAAATCATTGAAACAAAAGATAAGTTGGTTTGGTTCAAGAACCTAGTCTTAGAGACTTATATTCCAAAATTAGGTTTTAAAGGAATGTATGCTCTTAGTAGGCCAAAGGAAGTTCAACGGTGATGGAAGATAAATGTAAAATTAGATCCCCTTTAAAGACTAAAATTTTTATGTGGTTGACAATAAAGAAACAAAGCCTTAACTTAGGAAATTCTATAAAAGAGGAAGAAGTCTAGACCGAATACGTGTATTCTCTATAAAAATAAAGAATAAAATATAAGTCATATGCTTTTATTTGATCCATAATTTAAAGAATTTTGGAGTGAGATGGATGCTACAACAAGTAATAAGCATAATTGGCAAGGCAATTTAGTAGAAGAATGTCTAAGGAAATGGATACTAAAACTTGAACTCAAAGACTTTAAATGTATTCCTTTAATAACATCACAAGGAATCTAGTTAGCTTAGAATGTTGGAAACTTCCAGGATAAGTACATTCCCCCTTTCCAATGCACTTCTCAAGAAATTCCATAATTTTTTAATTTCAAACATGGAGCCAAAGTCTATGTGCAAAGAAATCTAACTCATACCCCAAAAGAAAAATTGGAGCTTCATGTAATTTTGACAGATCTAGTCAAGATGCCCCTAAAAATAATGGATTTGGTGTTATTATGCATCTAAGTAACACACACAACATTGGGTTCAAGGATATATTAGGGAAAGGGTCCAACAATTTTGCCAATCTTATTTCTTTAAAAAATTGGTTTATGGTTTACATGATGAACTTATGATGGAATAAAGTGGGTGTGTGAGTCAAATTTGAGTCTAGAAACCCTCACATATCATTAAGGCATGTGAATAGTCTATCCATGTCAAATTTCATTGCATACAAAAACAATTTGAAAAAATTTCAACGTTGGCCCCATTCATAGGTCATTGTTGCCCGTGACTAGTCCTAGTACAATTTCTTTGTAAAATTTGTATAAGATATTTGGAGAATGATAATTTTGAAGGTGCTAGGCCTCTTCCTACACACCACATCCAAATAACATCTCATTGATAGTCTATGTATTGATCCCTTTTATTTTGGAGTTGTTAGTATTTTCAATTGCACACACCTTTCAATCTAGTCAAAGTTCAATTAATGTCTCTTGTTACTGTAGGGTTATAAAGCCTCATGATCCTAATGCCCATATGCCTCCAACCTTGTTATATAATGATCATTGGGCGACAAGTGTCATGAAGGGTGATAACTAAGACTAGGGGCAAATTTCAATTCAAGGCTAGGAATGACCAGTCCCACATCAAGTGAAGGAATAAAATTAAGAAGGTACTTGTGTTGTCCCATTCCATGTCAACAACAACACATCCATTCACTGGGAACACTAAAACCCGACAAATTGATGACTCCACTAAATTAGGGTTTATGGTTTACATGATGAATTGATGATGGCAGAAAGTGGGTGTGTGATTCAAATTTGAGTCCAGAAACCCTCCCATATCATTAAGTCATGTAAATAGTCTATCCATGCCAAATTTCAATGCATACATAAACTGTTTGAAAAAATTTCAACATTAGCCCCATTCATAGGTCATTGTTGCCCATGTCTAGTCCTAGTACAATATCCTTGTAGAATTCGTATAAGTTAATTGGAGAATGATAATTTTGAAGGTGTTAGGCCTATTCCTACACACCACAGCTACATCACCTCTCATTGACAGTCTGTGTATTGATCCATTTTAGTTTTGGGTTGTTAGTATTTTCAATTGCACGCACCTTTCAATCTATTCAAAGTTCAATTAATGTCTCTTGTTACTGTAGGGTTATAAATCCTCATGATCCCAATGCCAATATGCCTCCAACCTTTTGATCTAATGATCGTTGAGTAACAAGTCTCATGAAGGGTGATGACTAAGACTAGGGGCGACTTTCAATTAAAACCTAGGAATGACCAGGCCCACATCAAGTGAAGGAAGAAAATTAAGAAGGTACATGTGTTATCCCATTCCATGTCAACAACATCACATCCATTCACTAGAAACACTAAAACTCGATAAATCGATGACTCTACTAAATTAGGGTTTGTGGTTTACATGATGAATTGATGATGGAAGAAAATATGTGTTTGAGTGAAATTTGAGTCCATAAACCCTCCCATATCGTTAAGGCATGTGAATATTCTATCCATGTCAAATTTCAATGCATACAGAAATAGTTTGAAAAAATTTCAACCTTGGCCCCATTCACAGGTCACTGTTGCCCGTGTCTAGTCCTAGTACAATTTCCTTGTAAAATTTGTATAATATATTTGGAGAATGATAATTTTGAGGTTGCTAGGCCTATTCCTACACACCATAGCGAGATGACCTCTCATTAACAGTCTGTGTATTGATCCATTTTAGTTTTGGGTTGTTAGTATTTTCAATTGCATGCACTTTCAATCTAGTCAAAATTCAATTAATGTCTCTTGTTACTGTCGGGTTATAAATGCCCATGATCCCAATGCCCATATGCCTCCAACCTTGTGATCTAATGATCGTTGGGTGACAAGTGTCATGAAGGGTGATGACTAAGACTAGGGGAAACTTTGAATTCAAGGCTAGGAATGACCAGGCCCACATCAAGTGAAGGAAGAAAATTAAGAAGGTACTTTTGTTGTCCCATTAAATGTCAACAACAACACATCCATTCATTGGGAACACTAAAACCTGAAAAAATGATGACTGCACTAAATTAGGGTTTATGGTTTACATGATGAATTGATGATGGAAAAAACTGGGTGTGTGAGTCAAATTTGACTCCATAAACCCTCCCATATTATTAAGGCATGTAAATAGTCTATCCATGTTAAATTTCAATGCATACATAAACAATTTGAAAAAATTTCAACATTGGCCCCATTCACAGGTCATTGTTACCCATGTCTAGTGCTAGTACAATTTCCTTGTAAAATTTGTATAAGATATTTGGAGAATGATAATTTTGAAGGTGTTAGGCCTATTCCTACACACCACGACCAGATCACCTCTCATTGACAGACTTTGTATTGATCCCTTTTAATTTTGGGCTGCTAGTATTTTCAATTGTATGCACCTTTCAATCTACTCAAATTTCAATTAATGTCTCTTATTATTGTAGGTCTATAAAGCCTCATGATCCCAATGCCCATATTCCTCCAACCTTGTGATATAATGATCGTTTGGTGACAAGTGTCATGAAGGGTGATGACTAAAAATAGGGGCAACTTTCAATTCAAGGCTAGGAATGACCAAGCCCACATCAAGTGAAGGAAGAAAATTAAGAAGGTACTTGTGTTGTCCCATTTCATGTCAACAAAAACACATCCATTCACTAGGAACAATAAAACCCAACAAATTGATGACTCCACTAAATTAGGGTTTATGGTTTACATGATGAATTGATGATGGACATACCTAGATCATTGGTATGATTAGGCTCAGTCATGCAAAGCTCCTCCTGGTTTCGAGAATAGTTCATTCTCTACTAAACAGGGGCAACCACGTGAAGGTGGAAGCTCTAATTATCCCCCCCCCTCACATCACTCTCAATTTCCCCATATTACCTAATTTGAAATTCTAAATAACATGTATCATATACTATATTATACAAAATAAAAACATATAAAGATCATATAAAAGATATAAACACATACCTCTTCTTTTCAAGAATTAAATATCAGTCATCTTCTTCTTCATCCATATCAACATCTGTATCAGGATCTGGTTCAGAAACGATATTAGTGAAAGGCTCATTCCTATCAACATCATCATCAACGTCATATTCGCTAATATAGTTATCGATATTGTCAATGATATCATAGTATCCTACATTTGGATGATCAACTTCTTCAACTTCTTCGTCTGACACATCGACTACATGAGACACCTTCTCCTAATCTGCATAATCATGATCTTCTTCCTCATTATTATCTTCATCCTCAGCTACATTATTATACTTTACTAGTCTTCCTCTTGGATCATATCTAACAACGTATGACCAACCTGGTTTACCAGGTACCTCTGAGTAAAATACTTGCTCACATTGACTTGGAAGAACATAAGGCTCTATCCCCGGTTCAAATTACCTTGTATTAACCATGGTAAATCCATTATCATGCTCAATAACAGTTCTTTTAGGATCACGTTCATGCATCTGTAGCCTGTACCATTTAACCTCAAACAAAACTATTTTAAAGGAATTAAAATCACACTCAATTATATCCTCCAAATGGCCATAGTACCTATTCTCAGTTTCTTTCGGATTTCTTTCACTTCTAGAGGAAATGTTGGTGACCTTAAACACTGAAGTTATCCCACAATCTGAGCTTTTCATCCTATCATCCAACATTTTGATATGGAATTTACGACCATTACACCACATAGCCTTGTGATGTTTCAATTGCAACATGGACAACAAGTAAAAAATACATTACCAATTAATAAGCCTCATATAGGAATTAGTAAATATATATTTCAAAAATTAAACAAACCAAATACATTGAAAAATTGGGAAAAAACTAGGAAAATGTGGGTAAAAAATTTTACTTTCCTGTTTATCTTTTAAACCAAAGGATAAATTAACTTCCCTTGATGTAAAATCAGGAAATTTATCTCTATGACGATGCACTGTTTTAATCATCTTAATCACCCCTTCCCATGATAACCTACCGAAGTATTCTTCAGTATATTCTATCCAATGCTCCATCCAATCAAGGTTGTTTGCAATGTATAAATATAAAGCATCCCACTCTTGAGCAACTATATGATAGCATAAAAATTTAATATCATTAGTTACCTATTTTTAAAAAAGGAATAATTTAATAAATGTGTAATATATTAAATCTATGTCAACATCTAATAATTATCTTTCACATTCCTCATTTTACCTTTACCCAATAGGACCTCCCCTTCAAATTTGTTGATGGAGTTGAGATGCCAAATGTGAGGCACATTCATATTTTATACTAATTTAGGTATATATTGACTAATATACACCATGTATTGATATACCATATATCCCTCAACCATAGAACCCTCCAGACGTGCTCTTTGTCTAACAAAATCCTTTAGTGACTTCAACTGCCTCTCCACCATCCACATTGACCTTGTGTTTACTAGTCCACGTAATTCAATATCCTCAACTTGGTGTATGAGGTAGTTTTCTTGTGCATTGAAAAATGTTGGAGGTAGATATTGTTGCATTTGACACATTAGTCGGGGAATTTATCTGTTAAGCCCTAATATTGGTTCATTACCCCTTAATTGGGGCATATTACATTAGTAATGTTATTTTATTTATGGTGTCTTTATTCCATTAGTTGTAATTATACCTCCTAGTCTCCTATATACACGAAGGAGACATTTTCATTTGAAATCATCTTGTACTTGAACATTTAAGTGGGGTAAAAGGAGGTTGCCCCCTAGAAGAGGCTTATTATCTGAAATTATCTCTTTTTCAAGGCGTTGAGTACTTTTTTTGAGGTTTTTCTATGCTATATTGATATTTGGTTCTTAAAATATGGTATTAGAGCTCAAGGTCTTGGGGTTTCGCTGCTACATCTGATACACCTTGGAATTTTCACTATCACTTTTTTTCTACAATGTTCTAGAAGGAACTTCTTTGAGGATATTTAGTAGACGGATCAAGGTACATTGGGTTAAAATTTCATCTCCTGAGGCCTTATACTTTTGGATATAAAATATGTACAAGATAGGGTTTTGGAATCATCCTAAACTGAGTCATTGAAGAATTTTCGCTATAAATTTTTTTATGTAACGTTTCAGACCCTAAATTCTGGAGTCTATTCACACAAATTATAAAGGTATCTGTGGTAAAAGGTTCAGCTTCTGGATCATCCTAAATTTGTAGATACACCCTGTGGAAGATAGGGTATCTGACTAGTCCTATTGACTAGTCTCAAGAAGGTGTTCTAGGTAAAACAATAATAACATCTTCCTAGAGTATTCAAATTGAGTGGGACTAGTTTCATTGGATAGTGGACATTCTGTAGTATTGCGGGTACGAGTTTCAGAATTTTATATCAATTATTTTGTGCGGAGCACGCTATACAAGTGAGATCTCCTGGAAAGGACAAAAATCAGCAAATTGTAGGGAAGTTACCCCAAATTACACTTGGCACATCCAATTTTGATCAGACCTGTGGAATTGCAGAGAAGAAATATCAGAGAACTACATAAGAGAAAGTTTCATACCCAGAAAGGCCGAAACTTGGGAGATAAAACTAAAGAAAGATTGTCTAGCAGAACCAGCTCAAAATCAAGGTTCAAAAGTGATACTTGGCCAACATGCCACCCAAAAAGGGAAATTATACACCAAATAAGCCTCCAAAAAATCCTACTTGGACTCTTGATGAAGGTAACAAAATGTGTAGGGACATAAATTATTTACGAAAGAAGATAGTAACAAGAGATGAACTACAAGAGATGGAAGCTAAGTTGGAGGCAAAGATGGAAGGTTTAAAAGAGGAGATCATGGAAGTATTGAAACATTTTGTAACAAAGAAGACACCTGAAAGTGAAAATGCATCCAATGAAATTCATGATGAGGACACAAGGAAGGTGAATCAAGAATGGAGAAACTCCAACTTTGGGTTGAAGACCAACCACGTTCCTAAGATCGATATGAGGAAGTTTGATGGCAACGACCCAATCACATGGATACTTCAGATGGAGCAATTATTTGATCTACATAATGTGCCGCATACACAAAAGGTACAAATTGCTTCTTTATATTTAGAACCTAATCAATTTGTACGTTATTGATGGCTTTGTTCTCGCAAATCACTTGTCACTTGGACAATTTTCACAAAAGAAATGATAGCACACTATGAGGATACAAGCAGCAATACCTTCTTTAGCCAATTGATAAATCTCAAGTAAAAGGGTTCAGTTACCGAGCACATTGAGAACTTCCAAAGATTGAATACAAAGGTAACCGATATTCCAGATGAGAACTTGATTGATTTATTCATAGGAACTTTAAAGGATAACATTCAACATGAGGTTCGTCTTTGGGAACCCAAATCATTGGAGAATGCATTTAAAGTGGCAAGAAATGTTGAAAGTAAAAATATGGCTAT
>JZKD02S1655738.1:130484-146249 GCA_000966675.3 Picea glauca
TCAAATGACAATAACGCGCCAAGTGTTAAGTTTAAAACCAACACAGTACCTGCATTAAGTATTGATTCAACGTGCCCATTTATCATTTCAATCAATCGCTTTAATCACGAGGTTTTACTGTTAATCCATAGTTCGGGACTCATAATCAACCAACGTATAAGCAAACTTTACACATAGCATGTCAGGTATCAATTCGTGAGGTTGAATACGATCAACTCATGTGCTATGAAACTATTGCCATCGTAACTTTATGAACTTGCCCACGTATTTGGCGCATATCATATCATACATGTTTGTATCCCAAGGTTTTAGAACCATTCATATAAGAATCGAGTGAAAGCTCATAGCAAGGATAAAAACAATATGACCATATCCATTATAATTTTCATAAGATCATAATAAAACCAGTAACACTTATGCCCAAAGGTTTAACAATGAGATACATCAAAATGCGCAGTCAAGGTAAGATAATGATCAAGAACATAAGGTTTGATAAAAACTTTAGTAATCATATGATAAACCAGTGATCAAGTATCAACTGAAAATGACGACAATCTAATCAGCGAAAAGAAGTGTTTTCACACTTGCAGTTGCGAAAAACTAAAACGAAATTGAATTGGAATTGTCGCAAAAGATAAGACGAATGTCGATCAGCATAAAGCGACAATGATTTGTCATGATGCTGTAAGGGGTGTAGGCATCTTTTTGAGAGTAATAAAAAAAAACAGGTTGGCTGCCAACAAGATATCACGCCATAATTCATTATAGATCAGAGTGTTATTCATGTGCCAACTCCAAGTTTTATAATTCTTGGGTCCATCTAACTTATCTGATTCTCTGAATACGATGATTAATTTAGACATGATGTTAGATTTCCTTATTCCAATAATTGCAAGTGAATGATCACACCACCACACTGAAAACACTAAAAGAGAGACACAAGGCACTGGAAATAAAGAGTACATAGACCACGCAAAAAGAGCACTTTTATGGGCTTGACCTTGACCCTATAAAAATTTCGTTGGAAAAAGAGTTTGAGAAAGTATTTCACTAGACTCTTCTCAACTTTTGAGATTCAAGATTACAATCAAAACTTTCAAAATTTGACTTTTTACAATACTTATAGTATTTTACAAATAGCAAAAAGTGCTCCCACTTTGAATTATAATCATTCAATAACATGAATAACCCCTTTTGAGATAAACATTATTCATATTTTCACATAGACCTCTTTATCACATTTATGCTTTATGATATCTTTTAAACTTTTGAAGTTTTAATAAGAGGCACTAGAACTAAAAAAATAGTAATTACTTGACTTTCATACTTCTTGATATTCAAGAGAGCAGTTTGTTCTTTGAGAGTTCGAGTATCTTGGTTTCTACTGCAAAAAATAATGAAGCTTCAATGTACAAGGTTTTAAATTAAGTCCTCTTTCCAGTGGCCTCTGCAGCGCTCTCTGAAGTCTCGTCAAATCTTATCTTATCTTGTAGTCTCGCGCCCGGCCTTTCGATAATCAAACAAGCAATCTGAAAAAAAAATCATGCATTTCAGAATAACTGTTCAGGGAGCAAAATGTATCCCCACAACGGCACTTGATTCCCGACAGTCCAATGCGTAGCACCAAAAAAGAGAGAGATCTGGAATAATGCAATTGATACCAGATTTGAAATGGCAGTGTGCGTGGCACCTGGTCGACCCATCCACGGGCGCGCGACTGTATAGATCAGGGATCAATTCGGATTATGAAGTATAGATCAAGATCAATTCGGATTTTAACAGAAAAAAAAACGTAACCTTCTTCCACTGCAAAAACGTGCCCTTATCTTCTACGAATTCATGTCCCTYTTTTTTTTAGCAATTGCGTGGCTCAATCTCAACTAAATCGTGGAGMCAAATCATGAAGCCAATCTGTGCCCATTYTTTTGCGATTTAGTACTAGATTCGTGGAGGGCACTTGCTGGAGGGCATGATTTATGGATGCTCTCTTTACCAGATCTGCCCAATGCAAAGAAGAGGTCCACACAGGTACAATTTGTTTGCACCATAGATATGGATCTGAATCAATGTAGATCGATTGCCTGAGAACTGTTGTCCAAATCGTTGTTCCCTGAAAGATGCGCATAGGAAAGAGGTCTATCTTCTTTTCGAGAAGATCGTTGGAGGAGAAGGTCTATTGTTGGAGAAGATCGTTGGACCTAATCTTGACAGAGATGCAGTGGTGACCATTAATTTCTGAGCAGATTGAATGACAATGGTTGCTAAAGCATTTGAAATTCAGTATGATGGAGAGTTAAAGCTTCCATCTCATTATCTTGTTTCCCACAAGATATCGATAGAACATCAGGTGACAAAAGTTTTTTTTACAGTTCTTCAGAGAAAATTGCCATATTTATAAATGGAACGGAAGCAATTCGTACAATAAAAATGAGCCCTCTTCATGGATTACAGTTGGTCTACTTGTTAAACATAGAACTTTTCATAAAATAATCTAACAAAGCAATAATAGATCTGATACAAAAAACTTTTAACTACTGAAAATGATGATTTATGTTATCAAAATTTATGATGATATCTCAGTACTGCTATCTTTGAATTTGAAGAGATCTTGGATGATGTTGTGGAGATTTCCTTGCTTCCTCAATCTATCATCAATTCTCTTCTATCAGAAATTCATCATGGCATACCATGTTGACAAAGTGTCCTTAGACATGCAATTTTATTGATGAGGAAAAAGTGATTACAATCTAAAGTGAGAATTCATAATCTACTCCTTAACCTCACTTGAAGAAGGAGCTAGTTTATATAGCTCAATTCTACACTAAAAAGTAGAAAAAAAACCAATCACATGAGTCTCATATGTTTCCTTTATATAGAAGCTAGGTGTCTTTATCCTATCAAACTAGAATAAATTAATTTCTAAAAACATTTATACTAGAAAATATTTAGACTATAAAACTTTAGGATTATGAGGCTAACAATATCATCTTAATGGTTGAATCTCTTATAAATTGAAGTTGAGTGTTAGATGGTAGATAGTATAAAGTCAACCATCATAATGTCTAATTTGATTAGATATGGAAGTTCAGTGTAGATGGTAGAATAATATAAAGTTAACCATCACAATTTTTAATGATTAGATCTCTCATAAATTGAAGTTGAGTATGTGGGAAGTTATTATAATGTCAACCATCATCCAATTTGTTTATTACCCTCTCCTCTTTCAAATCAAAGAAGTACACCTTCCAACAACAAAACTGTAAACTCTTCAAAATTATCTTTATTGGCACCATGTGAAATCAATCCGATATCATGAGAATGATTAAATCTCTTTGAAATGAGCTTTATTGGCATCATAAATGCAATCTTAAGTGATCACAATGGTTAAGTTAAAAATGGTTAGATGTTTTAGAAATTGAAGTTGAGTATTAGATGGTAAGATATTATAAAATTCATCATCAAAATGTTTAATGGTTAGATCTCTTAGAAATTGAATAGATGATACATTACTATAAAGTCTATCATCACCTAATTTGTTTGTTACACTTTCCTCTTTGAAAAAAAATTACATTTTCCACCCAAAAAAATGTAAACTCTTTAAAATGATTTTTATTAGCACCTATGTAAATCAATCCTTGTTTGTTATCTTTCCTCTTTCAAATCAAAGAATTAGATCTTCCACCAAAAAAGTGTAAACTCTTCAAAATGATCTTTATTTGCACCATATGAAATCAATCCTATATCATCACAATGGTTAAATCTCTTCAAATATATTTATTAGGTTCGTGCAAAAGCAATCGGAGGTCTTATAAATTAAAATTGAGTGTTAGGTGGTAGGATAATATAAAATGAATCATAACCATGTTTAATGATTAAATCTCTTAGAAATTGAATAAATCTCTTGGAAATTGAAGTTGAGTATAGAGGTTATTATAAAGTCAGCCATCACCACAATGTTTAATGGTTAGATCTCTTTATAAAATGAAGTTGAGTAAGTGGTAAGTTGTTGAAAAGTCAACCATCACAATGTTTAGATATGCTAGAAATTGAAGTTGAACCTTAGTGGGTAGGTTAGCGTAAAGTAATCTGACTTGGAGTGTCAAGTGGGAAGGTAAGGTTAGTATAAAATAGACTATGTTGTAAAAAATAATATGAAATACTTATGCGTTTCCATGATTCACAAGGAAAAAAATCCATTTTATTTTCAAGATTTGTTGAAGTATCATATCGTATCTATCTCTTACATTAAATATGTTGTTCGGTTGGTAGATGTCTTATCCGTTTCATTTTCGGTGTTAGCCATGCCGAGAATCTCTTAATAATGACAAAAGCAAAGACAGAAAGCGGTGGAATTAAAAACTCTTCACGCGCTTTTCTCCCGCGAACGCGGAAGTGCCGGTTCTGCGCTTCTCTCTGGTACATATGCTGACGATTGGGAAGAAAAATGCCTTTGGGCAGAGGGAATGCATCATGCATCACGCTGGGAGTAGACTTTGCAATGGGAATCATCATCATCATGAGAATAAGAATGGAAGAAAAGTAAGGAGTAGCTGTAATACCCAGGTCTCTTATTTTGGTCGGCCTTTCGTCCTAGATTACTGGACTTCCTCGTAGAAAAGAGTTATTGCCCAAACTATGGACAACTCTACATTAGTAGCAATGAATTTTGGACCGCTTTCATGGCGCCCTGGTATCTATCTCTGCCTGTGTTCTTGTGTTGCCTTGTGCTTTATGCTGAAGCATCTGTTTCTGTGGATCTTATTTCGCTCTTTGCGACAATCCTTATTGAAAGATGCCCTAGAGTACTGCAGCCCATGCTTAGCTTCTCCACTGGACATTCATGAAAAACGATCCAGGCCATGCACAGCTTCTTCATTGGGTATTCAGGAAAAGTCATCGCCACGAGATGGAGATATTGAATACGATGTGTTCATAAATTATCAGAAGAATGAAGATTCGGCAAATAGATTTGTGGACAATCTGTACGAAGTTCTGAAGTCTTGTGGAGTGCTGGCGTTTGTAAATGGTGGAGAAGAAGAAGAAGCTTTGGATGGCAGGACAAATTATGCCATCTCGAAGGCTACGCTTTGCCTGGCAATCTTCTCTAAGAAGTACGCTCAGTCCCCCAAGTGTTTGTCCGAGCTGTATGAGATGGTGAAAAATGGCAAAAAAGTAATCCCTCTGTTTTTTGACGTTGAGCCTTCGGATGCCCGGTGGATCAAACGTAGTTATGCAGAGGCTTTCCAACGGCATGGCAGGCAGCAGAGATTTCACATTGAAACGCTTAACAACTGGAAGGAGGCATTGCATGCTGTATCGCTCGTCACCGGCTGGGAATTGGCCCAGTTCAAAAGGTACGGAGATGCTGATCCAAATACCCTGAGATACATCCTTATATTAGTCTTAAAAACAAAACTGAAAGATCACTCTCCGGAGTTTCAATCTTTGATGTATCGTATCTGGACTCAAAAGAGATTCAAATGTATTCAATGATCAGTAGTATGTGACCTCAAAGTAATAGGTTTTTGTTCAAAAGCTTTGTCATAGGTTTTTTCAAAAGCTTTTTCCTGTGCTGTAGGTTAAACGTTCTAGTTTTGGTTTTTTTGGATATTATTCTGTGATATTTGATTGAAATTGTTTTTTTTTTATATTATTATGTGATATTTGCTTAAATTGGGTAAGTGATTGTTGCATCAGTAGATCTAAGTGTTATTTCTGTATAGTTTAGGTGTTTTATGTGTTTTATGGTTTTAAATAGCAATTCAAATAACAAAAAATTATGATTCCATGTAAATTTAAAAATTCTAGGATTTAAAAAAACAAAACAAAACATAAAACAGTTAGAAAACATTGTTAGTTTTTATCTAATCAATTAATTGAGAAAAGGTTTTTATCTAATCAATTAATTGAGAAAATGTTATAGAAGGATCATAGTCAATTAATTGAGAAAAGGTTATAGAAGGATTATAGTTTTTTAAGTTATTTTTCTCTTTATATTTTATGGAGTCCAAACTTGTTAACGCCGATGAGATGTTTTTATATACGGGAATAATGAGAGATTGGCATGATTGGATGACCAAGATTCATTTAATTGTGTTGCGACTTTTAAACTCTCTATCCACGATGTAATTGGGATCTTAGTTCCTTGCAAAAATTTCAAACTCGTCAGAAACTCAGGCAGAAGTCAAAGCCATAATAAGCCCTATAGTTATATTTATGCAAGTTTTAAACCCACAAACACTAGCAAGAGGAAACACGCCCCAGTCCTATAAACATTCAGAAATTTCAACACGCTACAGTCCTATAAACATTCAGACCATCCAATATTAAATTGGTTTGTCAATTGAGTTTTAGTTATATAGATACTCTTAAGATTTTAGTTATAAATCCCACCTACTATCCCATTATAGGACTGGAGCTCTTCCCCATTATAGGACTGGAGCTCTTCTCCACTAATATTCATCAATTATTCTTCTTGGAGCTCTTCCCCATTATAAAATACTCGAAATTCAATGGTCTCTAATTGTGTATCCAATTCCTTGGTTTCATCACTTCATGCACCTTCATCTTGACTTGCAGTTTTAACTAATATGCTTCCATCTCTTCAAGAGATTGTGTACTCCTCCAAAATCTCTTCTAAACTCAACCTCATCTCCAACTTCCATCACATCGTTTTCAATGTTGTTCTCTTCCTCAAGTTATTCATCATGCTTAACAACAATACCATTGTTTCCATTTTTCTTCATCTACAGCATCTAGAAGGATGCCTTCATTCTTCATTGTACACATAAAATTTGTCAAAGAGATCTTTTTCCCTCATTGGGCTTGCTTTCTAATTTTATCATCAATTTCTCTCACAGACTTTCCCAATCTTATGGTCCATCCGCTACCTTTGCACAAAACTCAATAATATCATCATAATAAGCTAAGGAACCTATTCCCCTTTGCTATTCCGTATCTACAACTCTTCTTTTAGCTTCTATGGCTTCCAACTCAACAACTTTCTCTTCATCCTCACCGTGTCGCAATTAAATTTAGAACACAAGGAACACGCTTCCAACTCAACAACTTTCTCTTCATCCTCACCGTGTCGCAATTAAATTTAGAACACAAGGAACACACAAGTGAGACAATGCTCATGAAACTTGAATTATTGAGAGAATTTGATTACATTTATAGTCAAATAGAGGATTAGATCACACTCCTATCATTTTGGATCTCAAACCACCCACAAACTAAATCTGTGTGCTTGTGGAACAAACCCAAAACAACATTCTAAATTTATAATGTATTCTAGAAGTTTCTGCATTATTCTAACATCTCGTTTAATGGAGAAACAAATTTTCTACAACATCTAACTTGCTTCTAAAAATTTCAAACTTGAGTTTACTAAGATGTTTGGTAAAAATACCAACCACATTATCATTTGTATTACAAAATATCGAACCAATTCTATTTGATTCAATCTTCTCTCTCACAAAGTGATGTTGTAGCTCGATGTGTTTTAATCTTGCATGATATATTGCATTGTGTGACAATTTGATAGCAATTTGATTGTAACAGTTGATGCATGTTGGACCATTTTTCTCCTCTTCTATATTTGGAAGAATTCTCCGCAACCAAACAACTTCACAGGTAGCACTGGTCAAGGCTTTATACTCAGATTATGTTGACGACAAAGAAACAGTAGGTTGCTTCTTGCTACTCCATGATACAACCCCCAATCCTATATGAAATGCATAGCCTGAGGTAGATCTTCTATCATCAGGATTTCTTGCCCAATTATCGTATTAGTTCAACATCAAATTCATCAGTATACATAATACCAAAATTAATTGTTTATTTCAAGTATCGGAGTGCTTTCTAGTTTCTGGTCTCGTAGTGGTGAGGTAGTTCAAACTTCCCGCCAACTGACGATCTAAAGTACCATCTGCCCCTTTAGTTCCATATTCATTGTATAACTATGCATTTTATTCTAAGGGACTTGGCATAGCTTTACATTCACTCATATTGAACTTTCTAAAAATTTCTTTTGTGTATTTACTTTGAGTGATTAATGTTTTACCACGCTCTCTCTGAACCTCAATTCCTAAACAGTAATGTAATTCGCCAAGATCTTTCATTTCAAATTCTTGAGACAACTGACTTTTAATCTCTTCAATTAACTTGCATGCACTGCCTATAATAATGAGATCATCCACATATAAAGATATCAAAGTAACATTTCCTTCCTCATTTTTCTTAACATACAAGTTAGGATCATTTTTTCTTTTCAGAAACCCATTATGATAAAAGAAGGTATCTATCTTTACATACCATGATCTCGGTGCTTATTTCGAACCATATAAGGATTTCCTTAACTTGCAGACTAGATGTTCTTGCCCCTGCTTGACAAACCCTTCAGGCTGAACCAAATAAACCTCTTCCTTTAAATCACCATTCAGAAAAGCAGATTTGACATCTAACTAATGTATTTTCAAATTATGTTTTGTAGCTAAGGCAATCAGTAATATAATTGTATTCAATTTAGCTGCTAGTGAAAAAGTATCTTTGTAATCAATTCTCTCCTTTTATGAATATCCAAGTTTGCAACTAATATTGTCTTATATTTATGAATGTGACCATCTACTTTAAATTTAGATTTATACAACCATTTTCTTCCAATAGGGACTTTGTTTTCAGGCAGTTCAACTAATTCCCATGTTTGATTTTTCATAAGGGAGTCATATTCATCATTCATAGAATTTATCCACTCTTCATGTTCTTTAGCTTGAGCATAGTTTACATGTTCTACAATATTCATTACATGAAACATCAATGCATAATATTTATAGCTTATAGGTGGCTGAGTTTGTCCTGATGACCTCCTTGGTCCTTCACTACTATCATCTCGTCTCCTGCTCGGTGGTGACTCTTCTCCACTTGATGTATCATGACTGCTTGAAGTGTTCATACTGCTTTCATTCTGTTTTCGAACATGTACCTATTCTTGTTCCCATTTAACCATTGCATCTATTTTGGCATGCTCATCAATATCATCATGCCAAACATTTGCATCATTTATTGTATCAGTTCTATCTGCATTCTCATGAAACACTACATCTCTACTTGCAAACAATTTGTATGTTTTTTTATCAGTACAATACCCTATAAAAACACACTTGATTCACTTTGCATCAAGTTTTCATGTCTCATCCTTTGGAATATGTGCAAAGACAGTGGATCCAAACACTCTTGAATGATTGACATCAAGTTTATAACCATAAAGAATCTCAAAAGGAGTTTGGAAATCTAATTTCTTAGTTGGACTTCGATTCTTTAAATAAACATCAGTATTAATGGCTTCTTCACAAAAACCATTAGGAATGTTTTTGCACACTCCACTAGTGTTATGTTCCTTCTCTTAGCAACACCATTTTGCTAAGGTGTATGAGGTATTGTAAATTGTTGTTGGATCCCATGAAATTTACAATAACTTTTAAATGCACCTGATGTATATTCACCGCCCTGATCAAATCTAAGAACTTTAATACATTTTTCGGTCTATTTTTCAGCCATAGTTCTGAATTCTTTAAAATACTCAAACACATCACTTTTTATCCTTATGAAATAGACCCATGTATATCTAGATCTATAATCAACAAAAATAAGAAAGTAGGAAGCACCACCAAGTGACCTAGTTTGCATAGGTCCACATACATCAGTATAAATTAATTCAAGTATATATGTTTGTATTTTCTCTGTATGTATGGGAAACTCCTCTCTATGTTGCTTACCAAGTGCACATGATTCACATGAAAAATGATCATTCTTCATAACAGGAAGACCTTCTACCATTGTTTTTCTTTGCAACAACATCAAATCATAGTAATTTAGGTGCCCATACCTGTGGTGCCATAACTCTTCTGTTGACATTGTTGTGGATGTCAATGCAACATGACGGTTCATTGTCACTTCCAACTTATACAATCCACCAACCCTTGTACACGTGGAAACAATCTTGTAGTGATCTTGGATATCTTTTACAACACACCTCAACTTACCAAATTCCAATGTTAGATTATTATCAGCGATAGTTGAAACATATATTAAATTATTTTTAATACCAAGAACATGCATCACATCATGAATCTGTATCAATTGTCTATTAGGTAAGTTCACACTTATTACTCCATAGCCTTGGATTTATGTGATCTGCTATCACCTATGTAAATGTGTGTTCCATCAATTTTCTCATAATATTCATCATACCATTCTTTATTATAGGTCATATGAGCTGATGCACCAGAATCTATGAACCATGCATTCTCATCATCAGTTATGAACCATGGTTTACCTTAGTATGATCTTTTGCCTCTTGCAATCAAAGCCAAATCTGAGCCACTTGAGTCCAGATCATAATTCTTCATTCTCTCTTCCTCTTGAAGAAGGATACAAACCAATTCATCAAAAGTAGGGGGCATTTGTCTAGCTGAGAGTGTTGAAATAAAGAATTTATAATCTTGCACTAAACCCTTCAGAGCGATTGTTACTAAATCCCTACTGGAAACCTTTTCACCAAAGTCACCCAACTCATCACTTAAATCTTTAATTCTGGATACAAAATTACTTATGCTTTCATTGGCTTCCATTTTGATAGATAATAGCTTAGTTTTTAATAATAAAATCGAGTTTGCATTAGAGGTTTCGTACAAACCTTTGAGAATGTCCCACGTCTCTTTGGAAGTTTTACAGTCTCTTATATGAGGAATGATGTTGTCCTTTACAGACATATGCAACAACACTTTCTCTTTCATTTCTCGTCTATCCCAGTCTAGAATCGAGGCAACATCAGTAGGTTTGGGCTCATCTCCCTTGACAATCGTCCATAGACTATATGCCTCTAAAATGGTGGTCAGCTTAAACTTCCAGTTTACATAATTTTCGCCATCAAGTTTAGTGGACTCATTTAAATAAGAATTAGCAAGAGGGTTTTCCATCTTCTACCACAAATAATTCAACGATTATCCTCCAATTTAAAGAGAAAAACAAAGAACTGGCTTATACCTTATAGGCTCCTTCTTTGTTGCAAACAACACTTCGAGTTACAAGTGCACGGATATCCAATTCGTTGTATATGTCGCCTTAATTTTCGTCTCAAAACACAACTAAGATGTTACTGTATTTCCTGCGATAAGAGGTCCAATGTTGGGACAAAGGTGACATAAGCATAATATATTGGTGCACGCCAACGACCAATGATATGTATCCACTCTGAGATGAGATGATATGTATCCGTGGTGAAAATACTCGAAGAAGCATACCACAAAACCACATTGCAAGGAGACCACAAAACCCCTCAGAACATGGCAGAACGATACTTGATACAAGTAAAATTATGATGACACCATTACGTTTACAGGAATTGCGTTGGAATCGATCGCCAAAAAGAAGCGTTTTGCGCAAATTTTAGCTCATATGATGCCCTTATTAACTCGTGAGATACATATCTTGACTGTAAAAACATGGCAGAATTAGTGGTGACGTTAACACATATGGTGCAAATAACACTCGTTATCTAGCACTGTTCACTGCCAGCAACGATCACTCTTAATTTTTTAATTTTTTATAGGACATTTGGATTTCCTATGAAAAAGAGGCCTTAAATGAAATATGTGAAGGATTGAAATTTTTTATGGTTATGGTAGAAGCATTAGAGGGAGCACATCGGATTGAAAAATCCTTGGGTCGTGATAAGTTAATGAATACTTTGATGGAAAGGAGAAGACCCCTCATAGAAGATGAGATCGTGATTAAGATGCGATCATGATCGCTAGCAAGCATAAAAGATTAAGTTGAGGATGGATATGCACTGGTTATGAAGCTTGCAATGAAGAGAAATCGCTATGAAGGTTGCAATGAATAGAAATCGATGTATTAGGTTGAAATGGAGGAAGATTTAGAAGAAGACCTCATAGATGTTGGAGAAGGTGATGAATATGATAATGGAGGTTACAAGCATGGACATGGAGATTATGAGGAAGGAGACATTATGGTGTGTCGTCGAGAAGAACAAGAATGAACAGAAAATTATTGAACAACTTTAATTTTTTACTTTCCAATCTTCAAAAACCTTACACTCTTTTTATATTTGATCTTTGCAGTTGCTACATGCAATATCTTTACAAGGTTAAATGTTTCTCAACTTCTTCCATAACTTTACCCAACACACACACAGACACATAGTTGGAGTTGTCTTCCTTCTTAAACTTCACTTAAATCTCCTGCAACAATTCTACCGATCTCCCACTCTCGTTGGAACAACTAGAGTCTAAAATTTCTCAATTACAACTCTTCCCAAAGCCATTGTAGTGGCATTGTCTTAATACTTGCAGACATCAATCTCCACCCAATTATTCCAAACCTGAAATGGGTTTGTTCGTTGTTGGTGCTGCCCATAGAGAACGTTAGCCAACTTCATTGTTGGTGCTTCCCATAGTCATTCAACAACATGTACCCAACCTGAATTGACATTGTTTGTCTTGCCCTACAACTCTACCAACAACATCAACAGTGGAGTTGACCCCTTCAATAGAATTACACCTACATTGTAAGTTGTAAAACACTCTTTCTTCGATACCAATAGATGCAAAAAGGACCTCAATACTTTGCCAAAATTCAAACTCACCACAAACTCAACTACAATACAAGCAGACAATAGATCTTAGAATTACACTTCTACAAATTTTAATCCTACAAACACTAATAACAAGAAATAGACACTACAAGCTTGAAACTAACAAATTCAAAGCTTCTAAAACAACAAATTAAACATTCAAAAACTTAAACACATGGAAGAGATTAAAATTAAACATTCAGAAACTTAAACACACGCAAGAGATTAAAATGTAATTGTTTTAAGAAAATTAACAACTATATAGTACATAGACCTTCTTTAGAATTTACAAAGTGGTCAAAGTACATATATATTTCTTATCTATCAACCCTTTTGGTCCAAGTCTTAGCAAGGCAGTTACAATCATTGCCAACTAATCTCTCAAGACGAATAATATGCCTATAGCTAGTGCATATTTCTTATCTATCAACCCTTTTGGTCTAAGTCTTAGCGAGACACTTCCAATCATTGCTTACTAATCTCTAAAGACCAATAATATAAGTATAGCTGTGTAAATTTTCCTTTACCGAAGTTCGTCCTATTTTCTTTTTCTGTTACGTTCTATCTTTCTTCTTCACAAACCACTTCTATTGGTAAGCGCTCTCTCCTTCATTTTCTATTATTTCACGTTTTTCCACCTTTCTCTAGAATCTTGTCCTTTGTATCCCTTTTCATCATGCACAAACTCCTACCAAAACATAATTGGCCTCCAAAAATGATTATCCTCTCTGCCTTGCATTCATATCACATTTAATTATATTTTTTATTTTTTTTAACATTTTTTTTTTTGGCTAATTTTATAAGAATTTCGATCATAAATTTAAAAAAAGATTATTAGAATTGAAGATTTCAATTTTTACACTCCAAATGATAATGACATAGACGTCTTTCAAAGTGCTGAATAGATTTATACATTTAAAAAATGTAATTAAAGTAATAGAAAATTGTCATCTCACTATCAATTACATAGCTAAATTTTAAATAAAACATTTAGAATTTTCATTTATAAATATATTATCCACGACATATGAAAGCGTGAAAGAAGAATTAGTCAAAATTTATAATGTCTATTTAACTAATAAAAAATGGAACGTTGACCGTGTTAGCCATCCCCATATGACAGCGTGCAAGAAGAGTTAGTAAAAATTTATGATGTCTATTTAATTAATAAAAAATGAAACATTAACCGTCCGATTGGAGAGAGGCAGATCGATGGTATCGAGGAATTGCGCGCCAATATGAGATGACGTCACCTGGACCCAGCTTTCGCTTGTAATTCATGTGAACCGTCCGATCTTGGGATTTAAGATGGACGGTGGGGGCCAATAGCAAGTCGTTTCGGTAGGTCACCTCGCAGCCCCTCTGGCAACCCACACTAAATTATGGCCGTTGGATTGGCACGCCACATCCAACGGCGGAGATGGAAGCTGCGCTCCTGCGTCAGTCTAAACATCCCGACGCCGTAGCAGAGGGCTTCGACGACGCAAATATAATATCTCTAACAAGCTCTGCCAACATCCTTCAGAGGGCGCAAATCTACACTCTGCGACTCCCTTATATGACCGAGGAAAGTCTGAAGCTTGAAATTTAGCCGCCCGGTCGAGGAATCGTCCTAAATAAAAGCAAAAGCGTACAAATTATTTGTCCACATTTCTAAACGAAAAAGGCAAAATGGAGTCCAAACCATCAGAAAAAATCTCTAAATGATGAAATTAACCTCAAAAATTTTCCGATGATGTCAAATTCGGGTCAAAAGTGTCAAAGGTATGCCGGAATCGGTTCGTATTTCGGGCAAAAGCTCACATATCGGAAAATTCTCACTGAAAACCTGGACAGAGCCCAGAATTTTCAAGATTTATAAAGAATCGGATCTAGCAATTGATCTCCAATACTCTGGATGAAGAATGGAGATTGGAGAGCTGTGAGTATTGATATCAACGGTGCACACTAAACCTCCCACTGTTAGTTATAACCTCAAGAGCGTATGACTGTACACTGCCAGCTGTTCTGGCCAGCTGTACCTGTTGTTAAGATTTCTTCTTTCGTTCTTGATTCAGTTGTTATGTTTATCGCCTATAAGGTTTAGCCTATCATCTAATACATTTACGCTCTGCACATTCTTGTTCTCAACCTGTCTTCTCTGTATTATCTTCTTCATTTTTTATTTTGTCATGGTATCAGAGCACACGGGAGGTAAGACTCTTCACAGAACTTGGAGAGCAGTGCACTTAAAAGAACGATGGAGACATCACATCGCGTGAAGGCAGCCCTGCAGAAGGATGAAGTGTTTAAAGATATGTGAAATCCCTTCCTCAGGACGAAAATACAGTCGTACCAGAGGAGAAGCTACAACAGTCGTTGGACCGGCCGTGGGAACAGATCTGGGCCATTAGATCAAGCCCAGACAAATCAAGGAGCAAGTAGAAGGAGAATAGATCCCAATCGTCAGATTTGAGCGAGTGGATCGACAGTCATCGGATCTGAGCAAGTGGATCGATAGTTGTCGGATCCAGGTAAGTCACACGGTGTTTAACCCTTAGCTTCCTTCAGACTTCGGAAGTTGGGAGGTTTTCTATTTTTAGCCATAGAGGAGACGAGTATTCCGAAGTCTCGAAGTGAATCAAGACCGTCCATTTGCAAAGGACGCATGTCAACGGATCTTGGAGTCCGGAAGGTAAGCACTCCGGGAGGAAGCAAGTGCTAAGACTCACGAGACGCCTGAAGCTCTTAAGAGCAGAGCACATCCAGACCGTCGGTGGAAAGGTCACGTGGAAGCATATTAGAAGAGGTCTGGAGGTCCGAAGGACTGGGAGACAGAGTTAATCCAGGTTGTTGATTGCACAATGGACATGTGGCAGGAGATCCTGCGCTCCGGAGGATAGCCACTTTAGTAGGAACTCGAAGGTTTGAAGCGAGAACTCCCGGAGGCCCGAACCCCAGGGTTCATTTGGACCGTCCATCAACGAGGACACGTGGCGCCAAATCTCTTACTTTGGTGATCTGGATTTATGTAGGAACACAATGAAATAGAGAAATACACATAAACGCAGAGATGCAGCGGAAATAAGACTTCATTTCATTAATAACAAATGACTGAAATATGCTTACAG
>JZKD02S1655749.1:25603-49778 GCA_000966675.3 Picea glauca
ATGTAGCTCCTCATTGGTGCCACGTTGATTTCATGCCGGATTTTTATATTGAATATTTCACCTTCCAAGTCCCTTATATCAATAGAAATGTTCCACAATGCTTCTTCAAAATATTTATTTTTGATCGAATAATCAACTAGCCAGTTTCCCATGTCATCTTCACCATATTCAAGAATGCCATAGAATTTTTCAAATGAAAACTCTTGAAAGATCTCAACTTGTTCATCAAATTCTTGCTTGGTTAAGAACAACGAGTTGAGTATAAATTTTGGGTCTTGGACTTCATTAGTGTTGCAAGCTATATTTATCTCATTTATCTTCTTGAACAATTCCTCTCTTCTAGTTATGGCCTGGCTACATGCTTGAACAATATTGTTCAAGTTTTTTACCCTTTCCTTCCAGCATGCATTCAGTTGTTTTATTTGGTTCGGGGAAGGGAGATCCTCCTCTCTTCTTCTTAATTCTGTCATATTAGTAACTTTAACACCAAATGGTACAATCGCATCGAGGTAGAAACCTTGCTCATTTTTCAAATCTGCTTGCAGATATTCCTAAAAAGTGTGTGCTCTCATTCCAAAAGAGACCATGCTCTTTGACATCTCCCAAGCCTTTATTATTAATTCATTATTTTCTTGATATTCTTTTCCACATAACCTTGGGCTGATTTGAGAAGGATTTCTGATCCTTTTAACTTTTCCGCAGGTGTGGTAGGATCGATCATTGCTAAAGGACTAGCAAGTACTGGAAGAGGCATTAAAGATTCCTCCAATTATTTGATTCGCTCCTTTAACCTGACATTCTCCGCTTCAAGACCTTCAATAGAATTATCTAGATCATCTCCAGTTGCTCGGTGTATCTGGGAAATTTGGGAAGGCCGCATGTTCCATAGGTTAATCTCTGAATGATATTTCCCCTTCTTATTCTTTACATCTCTTTTCTCAATAATCAAATTTTTGGATTCACTGTAAAAAACAATGCTCTGAAATGAAAAAGAGTCTTCTTCATTGAAAGTTTCAGGCTCAATTATTTCCATATGAGGCTTCTGGTGAGTCATTTTCTCTAGTTGGTCGATGTTGGGGAACACTTTCTCAATATCAATTTCGAGTTCCATATCCTCAAGGGAGAGGTCGTGGATATCACTTTCTCCTCGAGGTCCCTCCTTTTCTTGCACAATGTTTTACCATTTCTTCCTCAAGGGAGGCTTATGAGAACTTTCAATTTTTCCGGAAGGAGGGTTCTTATCTCCTCCACCACCTGAAGAACTATGGGTGGATTTCTTACTTGGGTAGGCCATTGGAGCATTGCTCCAAGATGTTGTATTCTTTGGCGTGACAGTCGGGGATTGGGCACTTTTCTCACCCGGACCATTTCCTCTGCTTATAAGACTCATTGGTGTATAGTATTGTCTCTAGGTCATTGGTGTCATGAGTGGGAGTGCCTAAGGCATTGTCTCCATCATCATTCAGAATAGTGTTAATGAAACAACTGTTGAAACCAACAACCAATAGATGTTCTACAAAAATACCACTAGGGTCAAACCCTTTTACTTTTTCAGCATATTTTAATTTGAGTCTATGGAAGTGGCACACAAATTCATCAATGTTGTTCATATTTCTGAATATGAAATCCCTGACTTTCCAATGAAAAGGTATGAATTCCTTTTTTCTCTTTTCATGGAAAACATGCAACCAGTAGGTGTACTGCCTTGCTATCTTAGCAACAAACATCTTGTCAGATATGTGGCATGGAAGGAAGGATTTTCTTTGGATCCAAAAACCTTATAACGTTATAATTTTCCATTTTTTCTAATGTCCCCTTCCTATCCGCAAACTTACTTGCCTAGCCTAACATCTGGGGAGTGGTTTTTCCAAACAACAATTCTTTAAAAAACAAGACAAAGTCATTAAATACTTCATAAAAGTTTTGGGAGGCCTTATGCCTCCACAATGTTTGATACCAGAAGGTTACTGGGTCGAATTCACAGTTTACCTTCTTGCAGACAGATAATTTCGGGAACTGAAAGCAATGTGTTATCTCGAAAACCAAGTAAGATGACATAAAGAATTTATTTGTCTTCTTGTACTGTACCAATTGGGAAGAGATTTCAATGGAAATCAACTTACCCCAATCGAAGATGACATGTTCCTTAACCGTAAAATAAAGAATGTAAAGAATCATCCGGGAAATGTTGTGTGGTCTCATGTCATGTTATCCTCATAAAAATCCATGCAATTTCTTGGAAGGGATTTTTAAATGAGCCAACCCACTATCTTGTAATGTCCTTGGGGATGACCGTTGGGTTCTCTAGGAATTTACGTAAGAGGTTGAGTCCATTGTCATGCTTTTTTAAGAACTCCCTACAATATTCACCTTTGAAGGTGAGTGTTGGCTCAGGAAGCCTCAACATATTACAGAAAACCTGAGGTGACAAAGAGACAGGGAGAATGGTCCCACATCTGGATGATCCATAGGCTTGGAATGTATCTCTCAGTGCACCAGTTGACCAACTCCTTACAATCAAAAACTTCTGGGACACACCCTACACGCGTAATTCCATACGTCAAGATTATTTCCTTCTGGGCAGAAGGGGATGAATAATCGGAATACGCCTTAGACCATTGAAAACTCTGATCCTTGCGCCCAAAAATATTCAGTGTATCTCAACAAAACTATTGTCGAGTTGCTGCCATAAGTTGACGCGAATATTCCCTTGCTCCAAATTATGTTAGGAATGAGCGTTGGAGGGAGATAATATAATCCTCTATAAATCCTGTTTTGATGCACTTTAATAGGGGGTCTCCTTGAGCATTTCTCTAATTAATGTCCATCCCTTCGAACCTTTCAGATATTTCCCATTGATAGGCAACATTAACCTTTTTCCTTTCATATATTGGAGCATATATGCATCGAAGTGCAATATATTTTCGATGACATAGGGTCTGATCCAAAGTTCTTCGAACTTTGTGTGCATGGATGGCTTTTCCTTTCCTTTGTTCCAAAGCTTTAGAAATTGATTGATCCTTTTCTGAGTAGGCAAAGTGTCTTCTGTATCCTCAGTATTAACCATGGAGATCAATGTGTTAAGCTCGAGGTTAATTGTATTTTTTTCGTCTTTCCCATAGACCAATAGATACAGAGTCATCCTGGTACTATCTTTTGGGGTTGTCATGCTTGCCCATAATGCTTCTATCAGCTTTAGGTGCCAATTTCTCTGGTTTCCATCAACAATTTTCTTCAATATCTGCACAAGTGTTTTGTTGGTGTATTCGGCAAGACCATTTCTTTGTGGATAATTATTTGAAGACTGATCCATAATGATTCCATATTGTCCACAAAACTCCATGAATTTTGACCCAATGAAGATCGAATTGTTATTTGTGATAAATTTATCAGGAACACCAAACCTTGACAAAATGTGGTATTTTAGGAATCTAATCAATTCTTTAGCGTCGACCTTCTTAAGCACCACCGCTTATGGCCATTTTTTGAAATAATCAGTAGTTGTTAGAATGTACATTTTCCCTTTTCTAGATTTTGGATTAATCGGCCCAACGACATCAAGTCCCCATTGGGAAAATGGTTGTTCCACCACAATTCGTTACAGAGGCATCACATATTTCTTCATTTTTCCTGAGAACTACTGGCATGACAAACATCTCTTTATTGTGGCATACGAGTCCCTGAATATTGATGGTCAATAGAATCTTGCTCTGGTTATTTTGTGAGCAGTTGCAATGAGTGCAAAGTGTTCACTGCATATTCCTTCGTGGAATTCTTTAATCAGTGTTGGAGCATGATTCTCATTGATGCATCTCATCAATATACCATCAAAATGTCTTCTGAAAAGTATATCAGTAATCAATACATATTGGTTCACCTTCATCTTGAGTTTCCTTCGCTCCTTGGAACTCATTGTAGCAGGGAATTGCACGGATCTTAAATAAAATATGATATCTTTGTACCATTATGAATCAGCTAATGGTTCCCTGACTGAGATTGAAATCATTCCATCAATTGAGTTCCCATTCACCATAAGATTTCATAATCCTTGTCCTTTTATTGCCTTCAAAGGTTTGATCTCGATATCATACTCTTAAATTTTTGCTAACCAGTTGGCCCATTTTCCTTCCCTCAACTGTTGATTCAGGAGCATCTTGATGGGGGACGAGGGGACGTAGGAAATAACATGAGAGTTTAGTATATAATTCCAAAGTGTGCCACAAATTTTACTAGAGCCAAAGCCTATTTCTTGAATTCTAAATACCTCAACTCATAGTCATGTAAAGTTTTTCTCATAAAACTTCTGGGGAGATATTCTCCGTTGCTATTTTCTGAGTAAGGATGGACGCGATGACTTCCTCTGTAGAAAATGAAGAGATAATGAAATATTTTTTAAAATCTGGACTAATGAGGATGGGAGTGGTGGTGATAGCCCCCTTGATATTTTTGAATGCTTCTTGACTATCTGATGTCCACTTGAACCTCTGCTCTTTATTCAACAATAAATTGATGTGTTTTATGATGCTTGCATAATCAGGATGTCGAGTTGTTGCCATAAGTTGACGCAAATGTTCCCTTGCTCCAAATTATGTTAGGAATGAGCGTTGGAGGGAGATAATATAATCCTCTGTAAATCATGTTTTGATGCACTTTAATAGGAGGTCTCCTCGAGCATTTCTCTAATTAATGTCCATCCCTTCGAACCTTTCAGATGTTTCCCATTGACAGGAAGCATTAACCTTTTTCCTTTCATATATTGGAGCATATATGCATTGAAGTCCAATATATTTTCAATGACATAGGGTCCAATCCAAAGTTCTTCGAACTTCGTGTGCATGTGTGGCTTTTCCTTGGCTTTGTTCCAAAGCTTTAGAAATTGATTGATCCTTTTCTGAGTAGGCAGAGTGTCTTCCGTATCCTCAGTATTAACCACAAAGATCAATGCGTTAAGCTCGAGGTTAATTGGATTTTTTTCATCTTTCCCATAGACCAATAGATACAGAGTCATCCTAGTACTATATTTTGGGGTTGTCATGCTTGCCCATAATGCTTCTGTCAGCTTTAGGTGCCAATTTCTCTGGTTTCCATCAACAATTTTCTTCAATATCTGCACAAGTGTTTTGTTGGTGTATTCGGCAAGACCATTTCCTTATGGATAATAATTCGAAGACTGATCCATAATGATTCCATATTGTCCACAAAACTCCATGAATTTTGACCCAATGAAGATCGAATTGTTATTTGTGATAAATTTATCAGGAACACCAAACCTTGACAAAATGTGGTATTTTAGGAATCTAATCAATTCTTTAGCGTCGACCTTCTTAAGCACCACTGCTTATGGCCATTTTGTGAAATAATCAGTAGTTGTTAGAATGTACATTTTCCCTTTTCTAGATTTTGGATTAATTGGCCCAACGACATCAAGTCCCCATTGGGAAAATGGTTGTTCCACCACAATTCGTTACAGAGGCATCACATCTTTCTTCATTTTTCCTAAGAACTACTGGAATGGAAAACATCTCTTTATTGTGGCATACGAGTCCCTAAATATTGATGGCCAATAGAATCTTGCTCTGGTTATTTTGTGAGCAGTTGGAGTGAGTGCAAAGTGTTCACTTCATATTCCTTCGTGGAATTCTTTGATCAGTGTTGGAGCATGATTCTCATAGACGCATCTCAGCAATATACCATCGAAATGTCTTCTGAAAAGTATATCAGTAATCAATACATATTGGTTCACCTTCATCTTGAGTTTCCTTCGCTTCTTGGAACTCATTGTAGCAGGGAATTGCATGGATCTTAAATAAAATATGATATCTTTGTACTATTATGAATCAGCTAATGGTTCCCTGACTGAGATTGAAATCATTCCATCAATTGAGTTCCCATTCACCATAAGCTTTCATAATCCTTGTCCTTTTATTGCCTTCAAAGGTTTGATCTCGATATCATACTCTTGAATTTTTGCTAACCAGTTGGCCCATTTTCCTTCCCTCAACTGTTGATTCAGGAGCATCTTGATGGGGGACGAGGGGACGTAGGAAATAACATGAGAGTTTAGTATATAAGTCCAAAAGTGTGCCACAACTTTTACTAGAGCCAAATCCTATTTCTCGAATTCTAAATACCTCAACTCATAGTCATGTAAAGTTTTTCTCATAAAACTTCTGGGGAGATCTTCTTCGTTGCTATTTTCTGAGTAAGGATGGACGCGATGACTTCCTCTGTAGAAAATGAAGAGATAATGAAATATTTTTTAAAATCTGGACTAATGAGGATGGGAGTGGTGGTGATATCCCCCTTGATATTTTTGAATTCTTCTTGACTATCTGATGTCCACTTGAACCTCTACTCTTTATTCAACAATAAATTGATGTGTTTTATGATGCTTGCATAATCAGGAACAAATCTTTGAACAAATTAATTTCCTTGAAGAATGACTGGACTCCCTTCTTTGATGTCGGGGGGTTGAGTTCATTAATTGCTTTAAATCTTTCCAGGTCAATGTAAATCCCTTCCTTGCACACAATGTGACCCAACAACTTTCCATAAGTCACAACAAACAAGCATTTCTTTGGGTTGAGCGAGACGTTGTATGATGTACATCTTTCAAATACTTTTCTTAAATGACAGATGTGATCCTCCCTTTTTATTGAATGCACTGTCAAGTCATCTTGGTAGTCTTCCATGAAATTTCCTATCAGTCTGTTGAACTCATGGTCCATGGCTCTTTGGAACGTATCTCCAACATTCTTTAATCCAAAGGGAATTATAGTGTAATCATATGTTTCCCATGGAGTGATAAATGTTGTTTTTTATCTATCTTCCTCAACCACTAAAACTTGATTATATCCAGAGAAACCATCCAACATAGACATGCATTCTGATCCTATAACTTGTTGCAGTAGAAAATCCATGTTGGGAAGCGGAAAATTATCTTTTATGCTCTCTTTTTTAAGATCTCTGAAGTCAACGCACATTTGGATTTCCCCGATCTTCTTCTTGACAATCACTGGATTTGAAAGCTAGTCTAAATGTCTTATGGGATAAATTATCCCTTCTTTCTTCAACTTCTCCAACTCAATTTTTACAAGAGGCTTCAGCTTGGGATTCATCATTCTTATTTTTTGTTTCACCGATTTGGCTTCTTCCCTCAAAGGAATGACATGTTGGAATATCATTTTGTCGTAAGCCTTTAAGTCGCCATAGGTCCAAGCAAACACATCAATATATTCCTTGAATAAGGTGAGATATTGATCAACTTATTTGGGGGTGCAATCGACTCCCAAATTGACATATTTTGGGGATTGGTCCATTTCGATATTGACTTTTCTTGTCTCTTGCGCCTTTCGAATTGAAACTTCTTCAAAATGATTCTTGGCATGATCATCTTTTGTGAACAAATATTCAACTTGTATGCAGTCTTTGGGGAGGACAATCTCTTTATCATCTTCTTCATCATCATTGTTTAACAAGAAATTCTCCAATCGTTCATCATTGTCAAACACTTGCAAGTACTCAATATTATCATGCACAGATGGCCTAAAGGCTCTTTCCACCTGGAAAGATGTTTTGCTCAGGATATCGTCTAGATTTGATAATGAAGCTGCCAAAGCTAGAGAATCAGCCTTAGGGTTATTATCCCTTGGGATGAAAGAAATATTGAAAGAATTGAAAGATTCCATCAGTTCTTTAACTCTTTTAAAATCCGACATAGACACGCATTCTGATCCTTTAAAATCCGACACTGTCGTAAGCCTTTAAGTCGCTATAGGTCCAAGCAAACACATCAATATATTCCTTGAATAAGGTGAGATATTGACCAACTTATTTGGGGGTGCAATTGAATCCCAGAGAATCAGCCTTAGGGTTATTATCCCTTGGGATGAAAGAAATATTGAAAGAATTGAAATATTCCATCAGTTCTTTAACTCTTTTAAAATCCGACATAGACACGCATTCCGATCCTTTAAAATCCGACATTGTCGTAAGCCTTTAAGTCGCCATAGGTCCAAGAAAACACATCAATATATTCCTTGAATAAGGTGAGATATTGACCAACTTATCTGGGGGTGAAATCGACTCCCAGAGAATCAGCCTTAGGGTTATTATCCCTTGGGATGAAAGAAATATTGAAAGAATTGAAAGATTCCATCAGTTCTTTAACTCTTTTAAAATCCGACATAGACACGCATTCCGATCCTTTAAAATCTGACATTGTCGTAAGCCTTTAAGTCGCCATAGGTCCAAGCAAACACATCAATATATTCCTTGAATAAGGAAAGATATTGACCAACTTATTTGGGGGTGCAATCGACTCCCAAATTGACATATTTTGGGGATTGGTCCGTTCTGATATTGAATTTTCTTGTCTCTTGCGCCTTTCGAATTGAAACTTCTTCAAAATGATTCTTGGCATGATCATCTTTTGTGAACAAATATTCAACTTGTATGCAGTCTTTGGGGATGACAATCTCTTTATCATCTTCATCATCATCATTGTTTAACAAGAAATTCTCCAATCGTTCATCATTGTCAAACACTTGCAAGTACTAAATATTATCAGGCACAGATGGACTAAAGGCTCTTTCCACCTGGAAAGATGTTTTTCTCAGTATATCGTCTAGATTTGATAATGAAGCTGCCAAAGCTAGAGAATCGGCCTTAGGGTTATTATCCCTTGGGATGAAAGAAATATTGAAAGAATTGAAAGATTCCATTAGTTCTTTAACTCTTTTAAAATACAGTTTAAGTCTTTCCTTTTTTATTTTGTATTTTTGGGCAACCTGGTTGATGACCAAATCCAAATCTCCAATCAAAATGAGATGTTCTATTTTCATTCCTTGTGCGAGGATCATTCCCTGGATTGAAGCTTCAAATTCTTCCTCGTTGTTCGTGCATGGAAACTCCAGTCTTACAACGTGATGATGTGCCATCTTATATGGGCTTATGAGAACAATCCCAACTCCATTCCTTGATTTATAGCATGATCCATTGAATGACATTCTCCAGTATCCTTCAAAGACACATTTTGGGACCTCCAAGTCTTGAACTCGTTCTAGGTTTTCATTATGATCCATGTCCAAGATAGCATAGTTTCTGATTTCGGTGTCTACGTAGTCTTCCATTAACTCATTATCCTTCTTCTTGAAAGAGAAATATTTTATGGGCTCTCGGGGTACTTTAATCATTTCTCCCTCCTTGCCTGGTACCATCATTCAGTATATATCCATCGATCATGGAGCTCCAATATCTTCCCAGCACAAACCCATATGCTAGAGGCAGATCTACCACAATAATATTAAAAACCGTGATGATGTGGGGAGTTGTTGTAATCCATGCATAAAAATCCTTGATTTCTCCGTATGTCGACACTTTTCTCGAATCGATGGCATATATGCTCTCGTCAATTTCATAATATTTAGTGCAACTCATGCCCAATGATTCCATGACCTCTAGTGGCATTATATTGTTTGTCGCACTAGTATCAACTAAACAATTATGTAATGCAACATCATGGCTTTCAATTGAGATGTAGAAGGGTGTAATTTTACCTCTCATCTTAGCAATCAATGGGGTCTGGTTCTGTTTTGGAGTAATAGCAACAACTTTCGTTCTTTCTGATGGATCATCTAGCAACTTCAAGATATTCTGTCTCTAATGAGGAATCTTCACCACTTCTGTAAAAGGCTAGTTTATACTCAACTTACTTAAGTCCTCCACGACATTGTACATCATTTGAGTTTAGCTTGTTGCTACGGGTTATCTTGTGGTTTCAACTGTCATCTTCTCATTCGACACTTTTTCATTGGATATTTCCTTTTACTTTTTTTTTTGTTTTTCTTTCTCTGGGTTGCCTTTAATCTTTGGTCTATTTACAAATCCTCTTATCTGGACTATGTTTTCTTGTGAGTTAGGATAGTTGTTTCCCTCTACATATATATAATGGATGCCTCACATCCATCCATTTGCACTGTCTCGGAGCATTCATCAGGTAAGTAATAACCTTATTTCTCGGTCGATTTCTTGTCACATACATCATCCAAAACAACCGCATTAGGAGTGGGTTGTCTGGGAACCCTTGGTCTTGGTGAGTCTTCAGTATTCTTGAATCTAACTCTGATTTCAGGGGGAGGGATCCTCCTTTGTTTGGGAATAAGCATTCTTGGGTTTGGCATGTAATTATCTCCCCTTCTTATCCTGGTTATTTCATTTTGCATCTCTTTGATGGTTCTATTCATCCACGCAATCTCAATTCTCTGCTTTGTCTCTTGTGTTGTTGTAGGGTCAACTTTTACGTCAGGTATGGTTCACTTAAAAAATCCTCCTCCCGCCATCTGATTTTGAGTTGCCTGAGGTTTAAACTATTTGTTTCTTCTCAAGTTGGAAGCTCCTTGATTATCAATATTCAATTCCCCCATTTGTCTTTGTACTTTTTCCAATATAATTTTAGGGTCGATGCCCATTTCAATCATAATTTATTCCATATTAGTAGCCTTATTCATTTTTTCCTCCAGGGTATCCATCTAGGACGTTATGATGGGATATTTCACATTCAGAGGAATTGCATTGTTATAGAAACCGAGAATGACCAAGTCATTTGGTCTTTTGTTTTATGGGATTCTACTCAAAGTCTTATTGAAACTGAGATTAAAGTCTCGTATCCTTTCATTCCTCCTTAACCCAATCAAGATGAAGTTTGTGAGGAGGGTATGGTAAGAAATTGGGGGAGCAAACATATTTAGGAACATAACTTTGAGGTCATCAACCGAGCGAATGGATCTATTGGGCAATGTTGTATACCATTCATAAGCTCTTTCTGATAAAGTTTTCAAAAATACCCTCACCATGACATCATCATGTTCAAATCGGTGGAAATCACAAATGTCAAGAAATAAATGCAAATGCCTCTTTGCATCAATTGTCTCATCTCCAGAAAATTCCTTCAAGGTTCCTTTAGGGAGAACTGGGAGATCATGTTGTTCACCCATGAGATTGAGAGGGGAATATATCACCCTCCTTCTATTTCCAAACCCTGGGATTCCTTGGTTTCTTACAACATCTCTTTCACCTCATTGTCTCTCCTCATGATGTTTGATTCGGGGATGTTCATCTCTTGCTGCCATTTTTAAGGCGGTTTTAGAATCAAACTTTTCACTTCTCGGGACAAAACCTTGTTTACTTTTACTTCAAGTGATGGGTCTCTTTTATTCGTCCGGCTTCAATCTTGACCTTGTTCTTGTGCTGCTCTAGCCAATATTTGATTTCTTCGATCATGTTGTTCTTTTCTCCTTTGTCTTAGGATAATTTCTCTTTCTTCTTCTTGGACTAAGATCTTCCAGGACCCTTCTAACTCTTCTCGAGTCTGGGATGTTGATATTACCAAATTATACAATTGGTTCAAAATGATTCATTGATTATTCAGTCCAATTTCTAAATGAGTTTGGTTACCCTGGGGTAAAGTCATATATTTCTTTCAAAACATTGGGCCAGGTTCCGAATTTTCAGTTCATGTCCCCAATATGGTCGCTAAAAATTTTGACACTTAAATTCGTCAGGACCAAAACGACAACCTCACAAGGATGCAAATCCTCCTGTGTTTTTATAGAGGTGGTACTCCTCTGTCCGAAATTTATAAATGTGGGACTTTTAAAGAACTCCATCAAAGGAAAATAGAATAACTGTAACAGAAAATGGAAACCATTTTTATTTTTCTTTTAAAAGAGAGTTCCTAAGAATGGACTAGGAAACACACACACATTCATACTTTTAACTCAAGTAAACAGAATTCTTCACATCCATCACAGTAAGGCTAGAGATTTATTATCACATAAAAAAAACTAAAGAAAATGATTCACATGCATAAGAGAAATTTGACAGAGTATTACATGGGAAACTCAAAAGGAGATAACGATATATCAACCTCAAATACTTTATATTCAGATAAAAACTAGGTTACAAAGTACAGTCGAGATTGTTACCAAAATAGTTCTCTTGGAATTTCTAAAAAATATATATAGTTCAATACATATTCTCTGAAATTAAAATGCATTTATCATAATGATTGGGATTGGTGTTCCCATGGACCATAAACAAAATATGTATAAGAATGAAATTCGTAGAAAGAATAAAGTGGGTGATGGAAGACAACAAGACCTAGCAAGAAGAAAAAGGAAAATATCAGTCTTCGGTTAAACCTTTCTGTTTAAAGAGGTGGAGTAATTGAATGAAGAACTTGATACAGATGGAAAGATGTGATCAGTATGAACTTACTATGATGGTATATTTTGTTTGTCACTTGCTCGTTGATTTCCTTTTATGGCTTTCCTCATCAGTTACAGGAACCATCTCAACCGTCCTTTGCCCTTCATTGGTGAGCTTGTCGACAGCCTTTTTGAACCACACTTTGATGTATCTCCTCATTGGTGCCACATTGATTTCATGCCGTATTTTATATTGAAGAGTTCACCTTCCAAGTCCCTTAGATCAATAGAAATGTTCTGCAATGTTTCTTCAATATCTTGATTTTTGATCGAATAATCAACTAGCAAATTTTCCACATCATCTTCACCATATTCAAGAATGCCATAGAATTTTTCAAATGACAACCCTTTAAAGATCTCAACTTGTTCATCAAATGCTTTCTTGGTTAATAATAATGAGTTGAGTATCAATTTTGGGTATTGGACTTCATTGGTCCTGCCAGCTAGATCTATCTCAATTAGCTTCTTGAACAATTCCTCTCTTCTAGTTATGGCCTGGCTACATGATTGAAAAATATCGTTCAAGTTTTTTACCTTTTCCTTACAACATGCGTTCAGTTGTTTTATTCGGTTCGAGGAAGGGATATCCTCCTCTATTATTATTAATTATGTCATATTAGTAAATTTAACACCAAATTGTACAACCGCATCAAGGTAGAAACCTTGCTCGTGTTTCAAATATGCTTGCAAATATTCCTGAAAAACATGTGCTCTCATTCCAAAAGATACCATGATCTTTGACATCTCCCAAGATTCTGTTATTAATTCCATTCTTTTCTTGATATTATTTTCCACATAACCTCGGGTTGATGTGAGAAGGCTTTCCAATCCTTTTAACTTTTTCGCAGGTGTGGTAGGCCCGATGATTGCTAAAGGACTAGAAAGTACTTGAAAGGGCATTAAAGCTTCCTCCAATTCTTTGATTCGCTCCTTTAACCTGACATTCTAAGCTTCAAGGCCTTCAATAGAATTATCTATAGCATCTCCAGTTGATTGGTGTATCTGGTAAATTTGGGAAGGCCACATGTTCTGTAGGTTAATCTCTGAATGAGATTTTCCCTTCTTATTCTTTACATCTCTTTTCTCAAAAATCAAATTTTTGGATTCGTTGTCAAAAACAATGCTCTGAAATGAAAAAGATTTTTCTTCGTCGAAAGTTTCAGTCTCAATTATTTCCATCTGATGGTTCTGGTGAGTCGTGTTCTCTAGTCGATCGACATTGGTGAACACTTTCTCAATATCAATTTCGAGTTCCATATCCTCAATGGAGAGGTTGTGGATATCACTTTCTGCTCAAGGTCCCTCCTCTTCTTGCACAATGTTTTTTCATTTCTTCCTCAAAGGAATTTATGAGAAATTTCATTTTTTCCGAAAGGAGGGTTCTTATATCCTCCTCCACCTGAAGAACTATGGGTGACTTTCTTACTTGGGTAGGTCATTGGAGTGCTTCCCCGAGATGTTGTATTCTTTGGCGTGACAGTCGGTCATTGGGCACTTTTCTCACCTCAGAACTTTTCCTCTCTGATTATACGACTCATTAATGTTGAGTATTGTTTCCAAGTCATCGGTGTCACAAGTGGGAGTGCCCAAGGCATTGTCTCCATCATCATTCAGAATAGTGTTAATGGAAGAACTATTGAAACCATCAACCAATAGATGTTCTACAAAAATACCACTAGGGTCGAACCCTTTTACTTTTTCATCATATTTTAAGTTGAGGCTTTGGAAGTGGCATGCAAATTCATCAATCTTGTTCATATTTCTGAATATGTAATCCTCAAATTTCCAAGGCAAAGGTATGAATTGGTTTTTTCTCTTTTCATGGAAAAAATGAAACCATTAGGTGTACTTCCTTGCTATCTCAGCAAAAAACATTTTGTCAGATATGTGGCATAGAAGGAACGAAGGATTTTATTTGGATCCAAAAATCCTTATAACATTATAATTTTCCATTTGTTCTAATGTCCCCTTCCTTCATAGGAACTTACTCGACTTGTCAGACATATGGGGAGCATTTTTTCCAAACAAAAATTCTTTAAAAAATGAGACAAAGTCATTAAATACTTCATAAAATGTTGGGAGGCCTTGTGCCTCCACAATATTTGATACCAGAAGGTTACTGGGTCGAATTCACAGTTTACCTTCTCGCAGACAGATAATCTCGGGAACTGATAGCAATGTGCTATCAAGAAAACCAAGTAAGATGACATAAATAATTTATTTTCCCTCTTGTATTACGCCAATTGGGAAGAGATTTCAATGGAAATCAACTTACCCCAATCGAAGATGGCCTATTCCTTGAACGTAAAATAAATAATGTAAAGAATCATCTAGGAGATGATGGCTATGGTCTCCTGTCCTTTTATCCTCATAAAAATCCATGCAATTTCCCGGAAGGGATTTTTAAATGAGCCAACCTGTAATGTTGTGATGTCCCAAGGGACAGTCATAGGGTTCTCTAGGAATTCAGGTAAGAGGTCGAGACAAATGTCATGATTTTTTAATAACTCCCTACAATATTCACCTTTGAAGGTGAGCGTTGGCTCGGGAAGCCTCAACGTCTTATGGAAAACCTGAGGTGATAGAGAGACAAGGGAATGGTCCCACAACTGGATGATCTGGTGGCTTGGAATGTATCTCTCAGCGCACCAGTTGACCAACTCCTTAAAATCAATAAATTCTGGGACATACCCTGCGCACGCAATTCTAGACATCCATATTATTTCCTTCTGGGCAGAAGGGGATGAATAATAGGAATATCCCTTGGACCACTGAAAACTATGATCCGCGCGCCTGAAAATATTCAATGTATCTCCACAGAACTGATTTTGAGTTGCTTCCATAAGTTGACGAGAGCATTCTCTTTCTCCAAATTATGTTAGGAATGATCATTGGAGGGAGATAATATAATCCTCCATAAATATTGTTCTAATGCACTTTAATAGGAGCTCTCCTCGAGCCTTTCTCTAATTAATGTCCATCCCTTTGAACCTTTTAGATGTTGCCCGTTGACAGGCATCATTAACCTTTTTCCTTTCATATCTTTGAGAATATATGAGTTGAAGCCCAATATATTTTCGACGACATAGGGTCTTATCCATAGTTCTTCGAACTTCGTGTGCATGGATGGATTTTCCTTGGATTTGTTCCAAAGCAGTACCAGTTCTCCCTTTTGAAAGGTCTTCATAGTTTTTCTTTGATCAAAATATTTCTTGACGATTTAATTCCTCTGAGAAGTTCGGTTCAGGGATTTGCTTTGTTCCTCCTCCACCTTCATAAATTGATTGATCCTTTTATGAGTAGGCGAAGTGTCTTCCATATCTTTAGTATTAACCACAAAGATCAATGCATTAAGCTCAAGTTTAATTGGAATTTTTTCCTCTTTCCCATAGACTAGTAGATACATAGTCATCCCGGTATCTTTCGGGGTTGTCCTGCTTTCCCATAATGCTTCTGTCAGATTCAAGTGCCAATTTCTCTGGTTTCCATCAACAATTTTCTTCAATATATGCACAAGTGTTTTTTTGGTGGATTCGGCAAGGCCATTTCCTTGTGGATAATAATTCTAAGACTAATCAATAATGATCCCATATTGTCCACAAAACTCCGTGAATTTTGACCCAATGAAGATCAAACTGTTATCAGTGATAAATTTATCAGGAACACCAAACCTTGATAAAATGTGTTCTTTGAGGAATCCAATCAATTCTGCAACGTCGGCCTTCTTCAGTGCCACCACTTCTGGCCATTTTTTAAAATAATCAATGGCTGTTAGAATGTACATGTGCCCTTTGGTAGATTTTGGATTAATCGGCCCAACAACATCAAGTCCCCATTGGGAAAATGGTTGTTCCACCACAATTGGTTGCAGAGGCATCACAACTTTCTTCATTTTTCATGAGAACTCCTGGCATGAAAAACATCTCTTTATTCCGGCGTACGAGTCCCTGAATATTGAAGGCCAGTAGAATCCCACTCTGATTATTTTGTGAGCACTTGTAGTGGGTGAAAAATGTCCATCGCATATTCCTTCATGGAATTCTTTGATCAGTGTTGGAGCATGATTCTCATCGACGCATCTCAGCAATATACCATTGAAATTTCTTCTAAAAAGTATATCAGCAAGCAATACATATTGATTCTCTTTCATCTTGAGTGTCCTTCACTCCTTGGAACTCATTGTAATAGGAAATTTCTCGGATCTTAAATAAAATATGATATATCCGTACCATTCTAAATCAGCTAATGCTTCCCCGACTGAGATTGAAATCATTCCATCAACCGAGTCCCCATTCACCATAAGCTTTCATAATCCTTGTCCTTTTATTTCCTTCAATGGTTTGATCTCGATATCATACTCTTGAATTTTTGCTAACCAGTTGACCCATTTTCCTTCCCTCAATTGTTGATTCAGGAGCATCTTGATGGGGGACAAGGGGACATAGGCAATAACATGAGATTTTAGTATATAAGTCTGGAAGTGTGCCACAACTTTTACTCGAGCTAAAGACTATTTCTCGAGTTCTTAATACCTCAACTCATAGTCGTGTAAAGTTTTTCTCATAAAACTTATGGGGAGATCTTCTTCATTGCTATTTTTCTGAGTGAGGATGTACACGACGAATGCCTTTGTAGAAAATGAATAGATAATGAAATCTTTTTGAAAATTTGGACTAATGAGGACGAGAGTAGTGGTGATGGCCCCCTTGATCTTGTTGAATTCTTCTTGAGTATCTATTTTCCACTCGAACCTCTTCTCTTTCTCCAACAATAAATTGATGGGTTTTACGATGCTTGTGTAATCAGGAACAAATCTTCGAACAAAATTAATTTTCCTAAAGAATGACTGGACTCCCTTATTTGATGTCGAGGGGTTGAGTTCATTAATTGCTTTAACTCTTTCTGGGTCAATTTAAATCCCTTCCTTGCACACAATTTGGCCCAACAACTTGCCTTGAGTCACAGTAAACAAGCATTTATTTGGGTTGAGAGAGACGTCGTATGATCTACATATTTCAAATACTTTTCTTAAATGATGGATGTGATCCTCCCTTTTGCTTGATTGAACTGTTAAGTCATATTGGTAGTATTCCATGAACTTTCCTATCAGTCCATTGAATGCATGGTCCATGTCTCTTTGGAACGTAACTCCAACATTCTTTAAGCCGAAGGGCATTCTAGCGTAAGCATATGTTTCCCATGCAGTGATAAATGTTGTTTTTTCTCAATCTTCCTCAACCACTAAAACTTGATTATATCTGGAGAAACCATCCAACATAGACATGCATGCCAATCTTGTAACTTGTTGCAGTAGTAACTCCATGTTGGGCAGCAAAAAATTATCTTTTATGCTCTCTTTGTTAAGATCTTTGAAGTTGACTCACATTTGGATTTCCCCGGTCTTCTTCCTGACAATCATTAGATTTGAAAGCCAGTCTGAATGTCTGATGGGATATATTATTCATGCTTTCTTCAACTTCTCCAACTCAATTTTTACTATAGGCTTCAACTTGGGACTCATCATTCTTATTTTTTGTTTCACTGGTTAGGCTTCTTCCCTCAAAGGAATGACATGTTGGAATATTGTTTTTTCATAAGCCTTTAAGTTGTCATAGGTCCAAGAAAACACATCAATATATTCCTTGAATAAGGTGACATATTGATCAACTTCTTCGGGGGTGAAATTGAGTCCCAAATTGACATATTTCGGGGACTGGTCCATTCCGATATTGACTTTTCTTGTCTCTTGTGACTTTTGAACTGAAACTTCTTCAAAAAGATTCTTGGCATGATCGTCTTTTGTGAACAAATATTCAACTTGTATACAGTCTTTGGGGACGACCAAGTTTTGAAGAATACTTGGTCATAATTGACCGTTTTGGGACTGCAACAACTTGCCAAAGATGGAGTGCAATGCGAAGCAAGAAAGACCTAATTTTGGGTATCTTTTAGGGTTTTTGGGTTGATGTAAAGGGAAAGGGATGTCAGCCCATGGGTTTACCCACGCTTAGGCCCATTTTGTAATCTATAAATAGATACTTAGACAATGTAAGAAGTAGTAGATGTGATTGCTTAGTGCAAGTAGCTGGATCTATGTGATCGGATGTATATTGCAATTTCTCTGTGCATGATTGTAAGGGGATTGACAAGCTAAGTGCAAGTTATTGTAGTTTTGTGCTGAAGTGCAAGGAAGAAGGATCTAGCGAGCTATGCAGATATTTTGTCCTGTGAGAAGTAAGGGTCACTGAAGCTCTATGATGTAACCGCTTGACCGAGATAATATAAAGAAAAAGACTTTGTGGACGTAGCCCCAGGGTGGGGGTGAACCATGGTAACTATGTGTATTGTTCTCTGAATGTGTTTATCTCCTTCTTGGCTAAGTGCTTGATGTGATTAAATAGATCTAGTTATGCTATGCGCTTATGATATATGAATGAATGTTAGATCTGATAGATGCTTAGTGCTTGATCTGTTGAATCTAATCTATATTTTTGTGGCTAAGTACCGAATCATCTTTAGTCTAAATATTCACTGCGATGCTCTATGATTTTTGTGAAGTACCATAAGGGATAAATATTGATAAATGATCTATGATAAGTACCCTGTAAAAGATATAATCACATATCGATGTCCCAACTAAGGTTGCAAACACCTGAGTTCTGCAATCACCCCTACGTCTACATCGGGTGAGACTTCATATGCTTCGCAGGTGTTACCTGATGCAGACGAGTGTGTTCCTACACCTCAAACATACCCGCTCACAGGATCGTTCAATTTCACTCCTTCGTGAGCCAAATTAGCTCCTTGGATCCCCTCGGGAATCTCTGTTCACTTACCCGATCCACAGGTCCTTTCTTCTTCCCTCACGGCCTCTACACGAACCGTGAACAATTTCCCCACAGAAAACTGTTATTGGACATCGAGGTTTCGGGGTTTCCTCTACCAAGAGTTTCTCACTTCTCCCATCCATGATCTTTGATGAGATCTTCTCTATGCACTATCCCCCTCGACTAGGCTCTTTGTCTGCATGACCATGCTCATAAGGCCATCGCCTTATACCTTCCTATCAGGATTTCATGGTTTATGATGTCACGATGCACATGTATTCGCAACCCCGGATCCTTCAATCCCCTATGTACTTTGGCCCTCCAAGCCAATCCCTGGCCAATGTGACCAGTCTTTGTGACCGCAACCTTATCCCCATCGGGGCTACGGGGTTTCCAATGTCAAAAGACACAAGTCCAAGGAACCCACGATATGTCGATCCCCGACTTCCTCCGGATCATTGACAGCTGGCTCCCACTACGTGATGTCTTCCTCCTCTACTGTTTTGACAGCTAGCCCCACTGATCGGGATATCGCTTCTCGAAATCTCACGATCCCCATGCTCAAACCCTCGAGCCTTTTCTCGCGAGACGTCGATACACAATCCCACGTGCGGATCCAACATCCTCCTACGATCCAGATCCAACGACTATTATCCTTCTCGCTCCTTGCACCTTCGTGACTTGGGGTACCCAATGCTTGGGATTTTACCCTACGAACTCCCGAGTTCACGAGATCCCTCGATCTCTACCACGTGTCCTTCTCTAATGGACAATTCCTGTCCTCTCGTCACTTCTCCGCTTCATGACCTCGTGACTTCGTGACTCTTGACACCAAATTCTCATCCCTTCTACTCATGAGGTTCCAACAGGCGATGTGCCACCTGTCTGCTTGCCAACTCCTGTCGGCTCTTCCCTAGTGACGCTCAATTGCTGCCACGTGTCCTCTTCAATGGACGGTCCTGATCCTGTCAGGATTTCGAGACTTCCAGTGTCCCGATTCTCTTGTCCTTGGGAACTCTGATTTCCCGATGCATCCAACACCAATGGCGCCTTGATCTCCACCACGTGCTCCCTCTACCAATGGACGGTCCAGATCCCGTTGGGATTTCACAACTTGCGATGTCACGATTCTCTTTTCCTCGAGAACTCCGATTTCCTGGTGGCTCTTAACTCCCTCGCAGCTTCTGCAGATCCGAAGATTGTTGGTGATCCTGCACCAGATCTAACGGCTCAGATCACTTCTTCTTCTGCTCGCCTGCTCCTGCGCTTAAATATCTGTGCATCTTCTCCCGATCCAATGGCTGTCGGGATTCCTTCGCGATATCCGACGATTGTCGGTCTCTTCCTCCTGTAAGCTCCTCCTGATCTCCTTCTGGACGTGAACTCCTCAACGGTCCAGGTCTCTTCTTCAGGCCGATTTGATGGCTATCACCGCTCCTCCTGAGTTGTTGCGCTTTCTTCCCAGACTTGGAATAATTTCACGTTCCCAAGGGCTTCGACCTTTGCGCTCTTTCTCCTCTGTGAACCCCTCGACTTGAGTCTCACTGCACGTATGAGAACTCTATCCTTCTTGAGATTTTGCCTTTGAATTCTCAAAGGGTTCTCCCAACTCTCGCACTCCTTGCAGAGTCTTTAGATGCACTCGCTGGTACTGTCAATCCTGAGCTTACACAAACACTCAAACCCCTTGAGGGATTTTTTCTTTCTTCTCCTTCAGATGGAGAATGAAATGCCTTCCTGACTCTCTGTTTTCTCAAACAACCTCCTTGTTGAGCCTCCTGGGTATTCCGCAACCCCGTGAAGATCCTCCAATGGATTCTTCCTTCAACTGACAGAACTCAAGAGAGTTCTCTTCTCCTCTGTGCCTATCTGCACACTTTCTAAATGCCCTCTTGGCGGAGTCTCTTCTCCACAGAACACTCCAACGGTTCTATCTCCTTATGTGCACCCTTTGCACCTTCTCAATGCCCACTTGGTAGAGCCTCTCAGAATCCTCAGTGATTCTGGTCTTCTCCTTCAAATCTCAACAGAATTCTTCCTCCAGCACCTCGTGCTCACGCTCAATGCCCACCTGGCAGAGCTCTACAGAACTTACAGCAAAGTTCTGTCTGCAACTATGTTTCAGCTACATAGCCTTGCCTCCAAGGTATTCAATAACCTTGAGGTCTTCTTCCTGAGTTGTTGACTTCAGTCCTGTGCCTCAGCACGTCTTTGTCTGACTCCTCAGAGTTCAGAAGTGCATCCCCTGTGCATTGGCGTTCAGATTCCGCAGCACTCTGTCATACCCTCATGGCATGAAGCCTCAAAGAACCTCTCCAACCTGAAATCAACCACAACCCCTGCAGAATGCATCCACATAACATACATTCACTGCATATACACAGAACACATACAGATGTGCATATATGCAGGAAAAACTGCTCTGTTATATTAAAAATGGAAAAATGCTTGTATCTTTACAATGGTGTTCCTGAGCTCTCTCTGGCTCTACAAATCAACCATCCTCCTTCAAAATGAAGCATGAAAATCTCTTTTACCTGAGGTGCTCATCGAGCGCTTCCCTCCAGGATTTACCTACCCTAATAAATTACATTCAATGGTTGTCTAGTCTGCTATCCAGAACTAGATCTCATCCGATCTATCATTAAATGCCTATCTTATCTACATCATGTGCAAAGGCATGGCTTCCCTGGCTCAACATCCTAAGCACATTAAATTTACATTCATTTCAAATAGTTGAATGAGGCTGCGCCTCCCTTTCATCCTTGAATGCATGCACGCTAACGTGGCTGGCTGGCTGGCTGGCTGCATGGAGAGATGCTACTGCATCATACTCCACAGCTGCAAAAAAAATCATGAGCTCCTGCTCATGATATTCCCCTGTAGTTGTTGGAAATCCTCCTGGATCCCAAATGAATATTTGGAGTTGTTCATCCGCTCCATCTTCTTGCTGCTGCTGCTTCTGCTGCCTTGCTGTTGCTGCTTCTTCTCTTCTTCTCAGCCTCCCCCTACTGGCAGTGTCTGCTGACTTCAACATCAGCTCCCTGATGTCCTCTATCACTTCATCCAGCTACTCCAGTGGTTGGTTCTGTTGTTGCAGTCTCCTCAGCTACAAAAAATTTTGGTCATTGGGCAGATCATCATGATCTCCCATGCCTTCCTCATCTATTTCCAACTTCACCTGTTGGATGTGCCTTCCCTGCACTTTTATCCTTTCCTCCAGGGCTTCAAATTGATCCCATGGATCAGCAAAACAAGTGTTGTCTACTTCTTCTTCCTCTGTTTCTGCAACCTCCCATGTTGCAGTTTCTTCAGCTTCAATGTTGAATGTGTTGAGCCATTCCTTGGAATGCTCACTCTCATCTTCTGCTTCTTCTTCTGCTGTCAGCTTCAATGCTACAACGTTATCAGCTTGCTGGCTAAAATTTTCGAACCGTTCCTCAGAACGCTCATTCTTCTCTTCATCTGCTTGGGCAGTTTCAAATGTCTGCTCCAATTTCCCTTTCACGGTCATCGTCAGTGCTAATTTTCTTTTGTCAGTCACAGATGACTGTTCATCTGCTTTTGTTGTATCATTTGCAACACAATTTTCTACCTCCTCCTGGGAATATGGTAGGAATACTTGTATTCCCCCAATCATCAGAATACCATCCTTCTCTTTCATCGATGTCAGCTGCAATTGCTGATCCAGATTCACCTTTGAGCTCACCTGCTCTGTCAGCTCCCTTGGCTGATTCCAACTCAGTTCTGAGTTTATGAGACCCACAGATAGTCTCATATGCTCATCCCTGCCTTTCTGGCAATATGGGATGTTTCCGCTGCTTCCCTGGCAGACTATGAGATCAACCGATCCCACCTTCATCAGCACTCCTTGCTGAATTGAACTCTTTATGAGACCTTCAGATGGTCCCAAATTTTCATCTCTGCCCTCCTGGTAGTCCAAGATGCTTCTGCTGCCCTCCTGGCAGTCCAAGATGCTTCTGCTTCCCTCCTGGCAATCTTCGAGATCCCTCAGCAATCTCTCATCATTGCCCAGCTGGCAATGTGAAATTCCCTCAATGTCCTCCTGATAGTCTGTGAGATCGTCAACTGATATCAACTCGTTGCCCTCATGGAAAACTGGAACTTCTACTTCTCTGCCCACCTGGCAGTGCTTGAGATCCTCAGATGATCCCAATTCATTCTCTGTTCCCTTGCCCATCTGGAAATATGGAAAATCTCCACTGCCCTCCTGGCAGTCTTTGAGATCCCGCAGCGATCTCTGATCATTCTCATCACCGAGAATGTCTCCAATCTCTGGTTCACATACCTGAACCATATCCTCCTCTTCTATGGACCTGAGGTTTTCAGCATACCTCAGCCATTTTCTCAACAGCCTATGCTGTCTCATGACCATCAACTGCTTGACTGGCCAACTTGCCTTCGGCTTCCTCATAGGACATTCATAAACCCATCTCTTCTTTTTATCCTGCAGCATCTTCAATTCGAGCTCCTCCATCTCTCGCTTTATGTCAGCGAGCTCTTTATCCATTTCTGTTGGGCTCATCAGCTCTGGGCTCTTCCTTTCGTCATGCTTGTGGCCTTCAGTAGCCATCTTGTTGTGTCTATCTGCCTCCCTGGCAGATCTGCTGCTGTCACCCCTGCAATCCTGAGTGCTCGGCTTCATCCTACAGTCTCCCTGACTTCCTTCTCGACTGTTGCGTACCTGCAAACAATCGTCATAGAGTCCTCAGCAACTCTAGCTTCGTCTGCCTTCTCTCTTCACCTGCAGTTTACAGATGAAATCCCGCTCTGATACCACTCTAATGCAGACGAGTGTGTTCCTACACCTCAAACTCACCCGCTCATAGGATCATTTGATTTCACTCCTTCGTGAGCTGAATTATCTCCTTGGATCCCCTCGGGAATCTCTGTTCACTTACCTGATCCACAGGTCCTTTCTTCTTCCCTCACGGCCTCTACACGAACCGTGAACAATTTCCCCACAGGAAACTGTTATCGGACATCGGGATTTCGAGGTTTCCTCTACCAAGAGTTTCTCACTTCTCCCATCCCCAATCTCCGATGAGCTCTCCTCTATGC
>JZKD02S1655749.1:49828-64125 GCA_000966675.3 Picea glauca
TGTTGCGTACCTGCAAACAATCGTCATAGAGTCCTCAGCAACTCTAGCTTCGTCTGCCTTCTCTCTTCACCTGCAGTTTACAGATGAAATCCCGCTCTGATACCACTCTAATGCACACGAGTGTGATCCTACACCCCAAACCAACCCGCTCATAGGATCAATTCATTTCACTCCTTCGTGAGTTGAATTATCTCCTTGGATCCCCTCTGGAATCTCTGCTCACTTACCTGATCCACAGGTCCTTTCTTCTTCCCTCACGGCCTCTTCACGAACCGTGAACAATTTCCCCACAGGAAACTGTTATCGGACATCGGGATTTCGAGGTTTCCTCTACCAAGAGTTTCTCACTTCTCCCAGCCCAAATCTCCGATGAGCTCTCCTCTATGCGCTAGCCCCCGCGACTAGGCTCTTTGTCTGCATGACCATGCTCCTAAGGCCACCGCCTTATACCTTCCTATCAGGGTTTCGGGGTTTATGATGTTGCGATGCACATGTATTCACAGCCCCCGATCCTTCGATCCCCGATGTACTTTGGCCCTCCAAGCCAATCCCTGGCCAATGTGACCATTCTTCGTGACCGCAACCTTATCCCCATCGGGGCTACGGGGTTTCCAATGTCAAAAGACACAAGTCCATGGAACCCGCGATATGTCGATCCTCGACTTGCTCTGGATCGTTGACAGTTGGATCCCACTACACACTATCTTCCTCCTCTACTGTTCTGACAGCTGGCCCCCTTTATCGGGATATCGCTTCTCAAAATCTCGCGATCCCCATGCTCAAACCCTCGAGCCTTTTCTCATGAGATGTCGATACACGATCCCACGTGCGGATCCAACGTCCTCCTACAATCCATATCCAACGGCTATTCTCCTTCTCGCTCCTCGCGCCTTTGTGACTTAGGGTACCCAATGATTGGGCCTTTACCCTAGGAACTCCTGAGTTCGCGACATCCCTCGATCTCTGCCACGCGTCCTTCTCCAATGGACTATTCCTGTCCTCTCGTCACTTCGCCACTTCGTGACCTCGCGACTTCGTGACTCTTGACACCAAATTCTCATCCCTTCTACTCACGAGGTTCCGACAGGCGATGTGCCACCTGTCCGCTCACCAACTTCTGTTGGCTCTTCCCTGGTGACACTCAATTGCTGCCACGTGTCCTCTTCAATGGATGGTCCTGATCCTGTCGGGATTTTGAGACTTCCAGTGTCCCGGTTCTCTTGTCCTCGGGAACTCTGATTTCCCGATGCGTCCAACACCAATGGTGCCTTGATCTCCGCCATGTGCTCCCTCTACCAATGGACGGTCTAGATACCGTCGGGATTTCGCAACTTTCTATGTCACAATTCTCTTGCCCTCGAGAACTCCGATTTTTCGTGGCTCTTAACTCCCTCACAACTTCTGCAGATCCGACGACTGTCGGTGGTCTTGCACCAGATCTAATGGCTCAGATCACTTCTTCTTCTGCTCGCCTGCTCCTGCGCTTAAATCTCTGCGCATCTTCTCCCGATCCAACAGCTGTTGGGATTCCTTCGCGAGATCTGATGACTATCGGTCTCTTCCTCCGTAAGCTCCTCTTGAGCTCCTTCTGGACGTGAACTCCTCAACGGTCCAGATCTCTTCTTTAGGCTGATCTGATGGCTATTGCCGCTCCTCCTAAGTTGTTGCGCTTTCTTCCCAGACTTGGAAGAATTTCACGTTCCCAAGGGCTTTGACCTTTTCGCTCTTTCTCCTCTGTGAACCCCTCGACTTGAGTCTCGCTGCGCGTATGAGAACTCTATCCTTCTTGAGCTTCTGCCTTTGAATTCTCAAAGGGTTCTCCCAAATCTCGCACTCCTTGCAGAGTCTTCAGATGCACTCGCTGGTACTGTCAATCCTGAGCTTACGCAAACACTCAAACCCCTTGAGGGATTTTGCCTTTCTTCTCCTTCAGATGGAGAATGAAATTCCTTCCTGACTCTCTGTTTGCTCAAACAACCTCCTTTTTGAGCCTCCTAGGTATTCCGCAACCCAGTGAAAATCCTCCAATGGATTCTTCCTTCAACTGACAGAACTCAAGAGAGTTCTCTTCTCCTCTGTGCCTATCTGCACACTTGCTCAATGCCCTCATGGCGGAGTCTCTTCTCCACAGAACGCTCCAATGGTTTTGTCACTTTATGTGCACCCTTTGCACCTGCTCAATGCCCACTTGGCAGAGCCTCTCAGAATCCTCAGTGATTCTGGTCTTCTCCTTCAAATCTCAACAGAATTCTTCCTCCAGCACCTCGTGCTCACGCTCAATGCCCACCTGGCAGAGCTCTACAGAACTTACAGCAAAGTTTTGTCTGCAATTGTGTTTCAGCTACACAGCCTTGCCTCCAAGGTATTCAACAACCTTGAGGTCTTCTTCCTGAGTTGTTGACTTCAGTCCTGTGCCTCAGCACGTCTTTGTCTGACTCCTCAGAGTTCAGAAGTTCATCCCCTATGCACTGGCATTCAGAGTCCACAGCACTTTGTCATACCCTCATGGCATGAAGCCTCAAAGAACCTCTCCAACCTGAAATCAACCACAACCCCTGCAGAATGCATCCACATAACATACATTCACTGCATATACACAAAACACATACAGACGTGCATATATGCCAGAAAAACTACTCTGTTATATTAAAAATGGAAAAATGCATGTATCTTTACAATGGTGTTCCTGAGCTCTCTCTGGCTCTACAACTCAACCATCCTCATTCAAAATGAAGCATGAAAATCTCTTTTACCTGAGGTGCTCATCGAGCGCTTCCCTCCAGGATTTACCTACCCTAATAAATTGCATTCAATGGTTGTCTAGTCTGCTATCCAAAACTAGATCTCAGTCGATCTAGCATTAAATGCCTATCTTATCTATAGCCTGCGCAAAGGCATGGCTTCCCTATCTCAACATCCTAAGCACATTAAATTTACATTCATTTCAAATAGTTGAATGAGGTTGCGCCTCCCTTTCATCCTTGAATGCATGCGCGCTGACGTGGCTGGCTGGCTGGTTGGATGCATGGAGAGATGCTCCTGCATCATTACCGAAAGGGCTGGTAGTTAGGGTTTTGTTGGTGCACTCTTGAGCGTTGAACCCTGGGTATACCCCTGTGCCAACAAACGGTTCTGTTGCCGGGACCGGAATTGTGATTGCTGGGAACTAAAGAAGAAAAATCTTTGTGCGAAATAAGCTCTGTGTGTAGATCTGTTGCCCTAGTATGTAGTATTCTACTTGACCTACGAAGCTTTGTGTCAAGAAAGAAAGGTCATATCTGAAGGAAAGAGGTCAGAATTGTAAGAAAAGAGGTGGATACTGAAGAAAAGAAGTCATATCTGAATTCTCTATGCTCTAAGAAAGGTTAAAGTGGAAGTTTCTAAGTTAGATCTACAGAAAGAGGTAAGATATGTAAAGCTTTATGCTCTAGTAAAGGTAAGAATAGTTCAAGTTATCTATATAGGTAAGATAAGTGGACATTTTTTGTTTCTGAAGCATGAATCTAGGTATGCTTGATAGATTTTATCCTAGCCTGAAAGCTAGGGCATCGTTAGATGGAAGAACATTTGATAGATCTGATAAGAATAATGATAGATATTTTATACCTATGCATAGAAAGAATTGTTGGACTAACAGATGGATGCAGGATCCTAGAAAAAAAAAATTCTAAGCTAGCTACCATGACCCTAGTGCACAGTATAGAAGAGGTTGGGGGTCATTTAGAAGAAAGAGAGTATTGACCCTATGTTACAGTTGCAAAAGACCAGGACATCTTGCTAAGAAATGCCTGGGAGAATCCCTACATGCCTCTGTTGTAAAGCTATGGACCATGAAGTATTGGATTTCCCTAGAATGATTGCTAGACTTGAAAAATTGAATATGGAACAAGCAAACTTTGAAGGAGATCAAGAGACTAAAATTATGGAAGAAGCCCAGAAAGAATCAGAGATCATGTTACTGAAACTAAAAGAAACCCTAAATGATCATAAGGATATTAGTTTATCAGAGATCTTCAAAGAAAAGGAGAAACTCGAAGTAAGAATAGGAGACTTTGACATTGATTGTTCTCTAGATGAGGGAATATCGATGAACATTATGATAGAAAAAACTTGGGAAACCCTAGGAAGGCCTGCTCTGGTCCCTTCGCTAGGAACCATCAGATTATTCAAAGGAAAAATGATAACTCTATGTGGTAGAATTACCCAGATAGCTATGAGTAACCATGGAACTTCGACAAAGGAAGAGTTTGAAGTCATTATATTTATTGAGGACCATGCCCCATTTCCAACTTTGTTAGGAAATATCTATATTGAAAAAGACCAGATATGGAGGAAAGAAGAACAGGAAGCCCTAGAATAGAAGAATCAAGAACTCATGGAATTTATGACTAGAAGGATCGCCTACTTGATGGAGGAACAAGAGAATAGATCTTCGTTGTTAAACACCAAGGACCTGGATGTCGAAGCTATCAGAGTGTTAGAGGAACCATAGAAGACCGAAATACCTAATCTATATGATGAAGGAGTATTACCCTTGGATATGAAGAACAACCCTAAGCAGCGCGAAGTGACTATGTCAAGAGAAGATAAGACTCAATATGGAAAAGGGATGACCGAGACTAAGCTCACTAGAAAAAAGTCTAGAAAGCTAAGTAAGAAGAGGGCCAAAATCGACAAGTTATAGAAGACTCCAAAGGAAACTTCGCAGAAGGAAAAATCACAAGAATTTAGCTTCGCCGAGATATCAAAACAACGACATCTAGCACTTCACCATGGCGCAACAATATATTTGTTGGACCGATATACCCGTTCGACTCCCGCCCTGAATGGATCGAAAAGAAATTATGGGTTCCCACTAAACCGTTGGAAAACACTAGAATGGATAGAACAGAGTTAATGAAGGCCCCATATCTGTTGCAAGCAGACCATTGCTAAGTTTCCCTACTTAGTCCATCGTGCCACGCACCAAGAATACTTTTTTCTAAGTGAGAATTTGAGCTCAAACTTGATAATACTTCACTCTGTGAACATTGCCTTGTTCCCATACAGTTCATCGTAGTCTAAGAATTGATTTTCACACCTGAGCTAGCAGACCTAAGCTTGTATGTCAGACGAGCTCAGCGCTATTGAGAAAGTTGTTGAAGAAGTTTTGATTGACCTAATGGTTGAGAGAGTCATGTCAGAGAGAAGGATGTTTGTCGGTGTGCAAGCATCATCGACAGGAGGAGGCCAAGCTTCTCCCTCCACTGCTCGCAGCACAAGACCTTCCAGAACCACAACTGAGACAAGAACAAAGCACAGAGACGATATCACAAACGCCAAGTTGATCCCGCGCATTTTTCCAGTTTACATACCACCTTTGAGCGGAAATATTAACTGCGACAGTGTACCCAAGGACTTTGAGTACACCCTGATCACCGCGTATCTTCTGAAAGGGGTGCGCGCAGTACGTGTTGACCAAGATAAGCTTGAAGCACTGAAATTTAATGATTTTAACCTTGGAGATCGCAAAACCTATAGCATGTTAGCTCTGCATAAACACCTAACCAAGACCAAAGGAAGAAATCCTAAGATTGTCCCACAGTCCTAGACCTAGAACCTTGCGCAGTTCACATTGCTCAACGTAATGAAGATCCCTCATTTCGGCAGACACCAGGAAGTCAATGCATGCGTCAGGTTATTGTTGTCTTGCTACCATGGTGGATACTTATGGTTGGACCATCGCATCACTGTGGATCCGACTATAATCAATTAGATCATAGGACTTAGCATGCAAGGCCCTGACCCACAGGACTTGTACCCAGGCAAGACCTCAGACCGAGCACTAGCATAGTGGATAAAGGAAACTTATGGCGATGTAGAGAAGGGTATGCGAGGCTACAAGGTAGCCTCTATCCAGAGCAACGCAGTGTGATTTTCATGTCAGTTGATCGCGTGTAAATTAGTTTGTAAGAACAGACCAACACAAGTGGTTGGCTTCGTAGTTGACCTCGCAAGGAAGTGCACTAAGGGACTACATATGAACTAAGAGCAGTATCTTGTAAACTAGTTAGAACTTGATTTCATAGGAGCGTAAGACCAAGGGTATGAGTTCCAATTTAGTTGGTTACTCATACTCATCACCTTCATCACTTGGGAGCTGCCAGAGGGAGCAACTTTCCTGGAGATTGAACCTTTCGAACCATTAGCCGCGAAGTTTTGTACGCTATGGTACTCCAACAACATGAACAAGAAGTGGTAGTCCAATGCTATATTCCACACCTACTTCAACCAATTGAAGAATTCAATTCAGTCTACACCGCTTATCACCCCAAATGTACTTCATTGGTTTAGAACTTTGATGAAATTTAGCTCGGATTGCCACTTCACCTATATTACAGTGCACCATGACGAGCATAAACAACAACTCCAATCCTACTACAAGCTGACAGAGGATGACTTGGAGGAGATTACCAAGGAATGGTCGGCATACCTCCTTGTTGTAGCAGAACCCGCAGACATGTCCGACCAGGAAATCCCTGAAGCTATGTCGGATACACCTAGGCCGAGAAGGACTAAGAAGGATGACGAAGTCGAAGATGTCCCTAGCACATCTGCGAAGACTACTTCAATCTCACCTATGCAGGGAGACGATGGTGATGAGCTAGGCGATACAAAAGTAGAACAAAACAGAGGCAAAGTTACCCCACCTAGAGAGGAGGAGGATCCCTCCATGAAAAGAAAGATGACACCACCAAATCCCTCCTCCCAAAAGAAAGCTAAGGCCACTCGGACCACACTTAAAACTACCCTTACCCTGGATGACTTCAACTTCCTAATTTTTTCACTGAACGATGTTTCACTCAAGCTCATAGAAAATCAAGAAGCAAAGCAGGAGGAGCTCTTCAACCAAATCAAAGGCAAACTCAAAGAAATTCAGCAGGCACTCCAGTCCAACCAAGAAGTGTCTACAATGCCCTTAATAAGAGGACCATCAGGAACAGGTGATGAGCCCACTCAACTGCACCAGATCATTGATCAAGTCGAAGATCTCCTTCGACGAGTTGAAGAAGACACGGCACAAGCCACCCAGGCTCTGATGCAAGCACATAAAGCACTTCTATAACAACAGAAGGAGGAAGAATGGGAAAACATTTCCCTAAAAGAGAAGTGGGATGAGGAAAATGCATAGTTGTTAGCAAATCAACTTGAAGTTCATGAAAGGATTCACAAAGCACTGCACACTATGACAGTCGTAGAGGTGAAGATGGAAGATAGTCTCCCACAGCAGGTGACCCAACTGGAAGAAGTAATCCAACAACTCCAACAATGCATCAAGGATCTGGAGCTCCGCATCGTGCCCAAGACCCCTCAGGAAATAAGAGATCTAAGAGAGGTCACTGCTCGAAGCACAGTTGGTCGATTAAAAACCTTTTCTTTGGAATACAAGCAATCGAGCACTAGAAGCGCCTAGACTTATAAAATCCTCACAGAGAATCCAAAATTGCAAACATTGGAGGCACAACTCCAAGAAGCAAAGAAGCATGCGGACACACTACAAGCACAGATCAAGACTTTGACTCCAGTTGAAAGAATGAAGAGGTCCTCAGAACAATGCATAGCCCAACAATAGGTACATACACTGCAAAGTAAAGTGATGGAAGTCTCCCAATGAATTTAGCCAATCCAAGAAAGGACATGCCAAATGTTCGCTGAACTTGAAAGCCAGGAATTTGAACTCGAACAGGTTGTCCTCACTGTAGAACAACGTCTGGAAGGACCTCTCAATGACACAGTGATCCATGACTTTACTGAGTAAGAGGTTGTTGCACTGCAGCAGGTTGAAGCAGCTCGAGCCAAGTTCAAGGCATTCGAGGAAGAATTGATTAGACGTGAGTGACTCGGGATGATTCACAGGTGAGTGTTGGGGGTCTGTTGGCCCCTGATCAAGTTTTGAAGAATACTTGGTCATAATTGACCATTTTGGGACTACGACAGCTTGCCAAAGATGGAGCACAACGCGAATCAAGAAATACCTAATTTTGGGCACCTTTTAGGGTTTTTGGGTTGATGTAAAGGGAAAGGGATGTCGTCTCGTGGGTTTACCCACGCTTAGGCCCATTTTGTAATCTATAAATAGATACTTAGGCAATGTAAGAAGTAATAGATGTGATTTCTTAGTGCAAGTAGTTGGATCTATGTGATCAGATGTATATTGCAAGTGATCTGTGCATGATTGTAAGGGGATTGACAAGCTAAGTGCAAGTTGTTGTAGTTTTGTGCTGAAGTGCAAGGAATAAGGATCTAGCGAGCTACACAGATCTTTTGTCCCATGCGAAGTAAGGGTCACTGAAGATCTATGTTGTAACCGCTTGACCGAGATAATATAAAGAAGAAGATTTTATGGACGTAGCCCTAGGGTGGGGGTGAACCACGGTAACTGTGTGTATTGTGCTCTGAATGTGTTTATATTCTTCTTGGCTAAGTGCTTGCTATGATTAAATAGATCTAGTTCTGCTCTGTGCTTATGATATATGAATTAATGTTAGATCTGATAGATGCTTAGTGCTTGATCCACTGAATCTAATCTATATTTTTGTGTCTAAGTACCGAATCATCTTTAGTCTAAATATTCACTGCGATACTCTGTGCTTTCTGCGAAGTACCATAAGGGATACATATTGATGAATGATCTATGCTAAGTACCCTGTAAAAGATATAATCACAAATCAGTGTCCCAGTTAAGGTTGCAGACACCTGAGTTCTGCAACCACCCCTGCCTCTACCTTGGGTGAGACTTCATCTGCTTCACAGGTGTTGCCAAAAGGGCCGGTAGTTAGGGTTTTGTTGGTGAACTCTTGAGCGTTGAACCCTGGGTCTGCCCCTGTGCCAACAACGACGTGTTGGAATATTGTTTTGTCATAAGCCTTTAAGTCGTCATAGGTCCAAGAAAACACATCAATATATTCCTTGAATAAGGAGACATATTGATCAACTTCTTCGGGGGTGAAATCGAGTCCCAAATTGACATATCTTGGGGACTGTTCCATTCCGATATTGACTTTTCTTGTCTCTTGTGACTTTTGAACTGAAACTTCTTCAAAAATATTCTTGGCATGATTGTCTTTTGTGAACAAATATTCAACTTGTATGCATTCTTTGGGGATGACAATATCTTTATCATCTTCTTGTTCATCATCATTTAACAAGAAATGATCCAATTGTTCATCATTGTCAAACACTTAGAAGTACTCAATATTATCAAGCATAGATGGCCTAAAGGCCCTTTTCACCTAGAAATATGTTTTGCTCGGGATATTGTCTGGATTTGATAATGAATCTACCAAATCTAGCAAATCGGCCTTATGGTTCTTATCCCTTGGAATGAAAGCAATATTGAAAGAGATGAAATATTCCATCAGTTCATTAAATATTTTATAATACAGTTTAAGTATTTCCTTTTTGATTTTGTATTTTTGGGTGACCTGGTTGATGAACAAATCTGAATCTCCAGTCACAATGAGATGTTCTATTTTCATTCCTTGTGCGAGGATCATTCCCTGGATTAAAGCTTCGTATTTTGCCTTATTATTCATGCATGGAAACTCCAGTATTACAGCGTGAGGATGCATCGTCTTATTTGGGATTATGAGAACAATCCCAACTTCGTTCCCCGATTTAGAGCATGCTCCATCGAATGACATTCTCCAGCAACCTTCAAAGACACATTTTGGGACCTCCAAGTATTGAACTCGTTCTAGGTTTTCATTATGCTCCATGTCCAAGATAGCATATTTTCTTATCCCAACTTCTATGTAGTCTTCCATTAATTCATTATCCTTCTTCTTGAAGGAGAAAGATTTTCTAGGCTCTCGGGGTACTTTAATCATTGCTCCCTCTTTGCCTAGTAGCATCATACAACTACCCTCGTTCATTATATATCCATCGATCATGGAGCTCCAATATCTTCCTAGCACAACCCCATATGATGGAGGGAGATATTCCATAATAATATTAAAAACCATAATGATGTGGGGTGTTGTTGTAATCCATGCATAACAATCCTTGATTTCTCCGTATGCCGACAGTTTTCTCAAATCGATGGCATATATTCTCTTTCCATTTTAATAATATTTAGTGCAACTCGTGCCCAATGCTTCCATGACCACTAGTAGCATTATATTATTTGTCACACTAGTATCAACTAAAAGGTTATATAATGCAACATCATGGTTTTCAATTGAGATGTAGAAGGGTGGAATTTTACCTCTCAGCTTAGCAATCAACGGGGTCTAGTTTTGTTTTGGAGTAGTAGCAACAACTTTCATTCTTTCAGATGGATCATCCAGCAACTTCAAGATATTATGCCTCTGCTGAGGAATATTCACCACTTATGTAAAAGGCAAGATTATCCTCAACTTACTTAAGTCCTCCACGACATTTTATGTCATTTGAGTTGAGAGCATCGGTACGGGTTGCTTTGTGGTTGCAACTGTCACCTTCTCATTTGACACTTTTTCATTGGCTTTTTCCTTTTCCTTTTCTTTTTGTTTCTATTTGTCCGAGTCGCCTTTATTATTTGGTCTATTTACAAATCCTCTTGTTTGGGCAATGTTTTCTTGCGAGTTAGGATCGTTGGCTCCCTCTCCATATATGTACATGGATGACTCACTTTCTTCCATATGCACTGTCTCGGAGCATTCATCGGGTAAGTAATAACCTTCTTTCTCAGTAGATTTCTCCTCACAGACATCATCCAAAACAACCACATTGGGAGTGGGTTGTTTGAGTACCCTTGGTCTCAGTGAGTCTTCAGTATTCTCGAATCTAACTCTGTTTTAAAGGGGAGGGTTCCTCCTTTGTTCGAGAATTCACATTCTTGGGTTTGGTATGTAATTATCTACCCTTCTTAGCCTAGTTATTTCATTCTGCATTTGTTTGATGGTTCTATTCATCTACACAATCTCAATTCTCTGCTTTGTCTCTTGTGTTGTTGCAGGGTCAACTTTTACGTCAGGTATGGTTCCCTTAAAAAATCCTCCTCCTGCCATATGATTCTGAGCTGCCTGAGGTTTGATGTCTTCTTTTCTTCTCGAGCTAGAATATCCTTGATTATCAATATTCAATCCCCCCATATATATCTGTACTTTTCCCAACATAATGTCAGGTTTGGCGCATGTTTCAATCATAATTTATTCCATCTCATTATTCTTAGTCATTTCTTCCTCCAGGGTATCCATCTGGGACGTTCTAATGGCATATTTCACATTTGGGGGCATTGCATTCTTATAGAAACAGAGAATAATTGGGTCATTTGGTATTTTGTCTTCTGGGATTCTACCCAAAGTCTTATTGAACCTGAGATTAGAGTATCATACCCTTTCATTGTTTCTTAACCCATTCTGGGTGAAGTCTGTGAGGAGAGTATGGTAAGAAATTGGGGGAGAAAACATATTTAGGAACATAACTTCGAGGTCATCAAACTAGTGAATGGATCTACCGAGCAATGTTGTATACCAGTCATAAGATCTTTCTGATAAAGTTTTCAAAACTAACCTCACCGTGATTTCATAATGTTCAACTCGGTGGAAATCACAAACGTCAACAAATAAATGAAAATGCCTCTTTGCATCAATTGTCTGATATTCAAAAAATTCCTTCAATGTGCCTTTAGGGAGAACTGGGAGTATGTGTTGTCCACCCATGAGATTGAGAGGGGAATCTCTCACCCTCCTTCTATTTCCAAATCTTGGGATTCCTTGGTTTCTTACAGCATCTCTTTTGCCTCCTTGTCTCTCCTCATGATGTTCGATTCAGGGTTGTTGATCTCTTGCTGCAATTTTTAAGGAGGTTTCAGAATCAAAATTTTCACTTCTTGGGACAGAACATTGTTTACATTTACTTCGGGTGATGGGTCCCTTGTATTCGTCCAGCTTCAATATTGACCTTGTTCTTGTGTTGCTCTAGCCAATCTTTGAGTTCTTTGATCTTGTCATTCTTCTCTCCTTTGTCTTCAGATAATTTCTCTTTCTTCTTCTTGGACTAAGATCTGCCATGACCCTTCTAACTCTTCTAGAGTCTGGGCTGTTGATATTACCAGATGATACAATTGGTGCAAAATGCTTCATTGATTATTCAGTCCAATTTCTAAATGGCATTGGTTACCCTGGGGTAAAGTCATATATTTCTTTCAAAACGCTAGGCCAGGTTCCAAATTTTCAATTCATATCCCCAATATGGTCGCCAAAAATGTTTATGCTTGAATCCGTCAAGACCGAAACGACAACCAAGCGAGGATGAAAATCCTCATGCGTTTTTATAGAGGTGGTACTCCTCTGTCCAAAATTTATAAATGTGGTACTTTTAAAGAAGTTCGTCAAAGGAAAATAGAATAACTATAACAGAAAAGGGGAAAAAAAAATCTTTTAAAAGAGAGTTCCTGAGAATGGACCAGGAAACACACACACATTCATACATTTAAAGCAAGCAAACAAAATTCCTCACATCCATCATAGTAGGGCTAGAGATTTCTGATCACATAAAAAAAAAACTAAATAAAATGATCTGCATGCATAAGAGAACTTTGACAGATTAATACATGGGAAAATCAAAAGGAGATAACGATAGATAAACCTCAAATACTTTATATTCAGATAAAAACTAGGTTAAAAAGTACAATCGAGATTGTTCCAAAAATACTTCTCTTGGAATTTCTAAAAACTATATATAGTTCAATACATATTCTATGAAATTAAAATGTGTTGGTCATAATGACTGGGATTGGGGCTCCCGCGGACCATAAAGAAAATATGTATAAGAATGAAATTCGTAGAAAGAAGAGATTTGGTGACGGAAGATAGCAAGACCCGGCAAGAATAAAAAGGAAAATATCAGTCTTCGGTTAAACCTTTCTATTTAAAGAGGTGGAGTAACTAAATGAAGATATTGATACAGACAACAAGATGTGATTAGTATGAACTTACTATGATGGTATCTCTCATTTTTCACTTGCTCGATGATGTCCTTTTATGGCTTTCCTCAGTAGTTACAGGATCTGTCTCAACCATCCTTTTCCCTTCATTGGTGAGCTTGTCGAGAACCCTTTTGAACCACTCTTCGATGTAGCTCCTCATTGGTGCCACTTTGATTTCATGCCGTATTTTTATATTGAAGAGTTCACCTTCCAAGTCCCTTAGATCAATAGAAATGTTATGCAATTCTTCTTCAATATCTTGAATTTTGATCGAATAATCAACTAGCCAATTTTCCACATCATCTTCACCATATTCAAGAATGCCATAGAATTTTTCAAATGACAACCCTTTAAATATCTCCACTTCTTCATCAAATTCATTATTGGTTAAGAACAACAATTTTAGTATCAATTTCGGGTCTTGGACTTCATCGGTGCTGCCAACTAGATCTATCTCAGTTAGCTTCTTGAAAAATTCCTCTCTTCTAGTTATGGCTTGGCTAAATGCTTGAACAATATCGTTCAGGATTTTTACCTTTTCCTTCCAGCATGTGTTCGATTGTTTTATTCAGTTTGGGGAAGGGATATCCTCCTCTCTTCTTCTTAATGCTATCATATTAGTAACTTTAACACCAAATGGTACAACCGCATCGAGGTAGAAACCTTACTCGTTTTTCAAATCTTCTTGCAAATATTCCTGAAAAGCGTGTGCTCTCGTTCCAAAAGAGACCATGCTCTTTGAAATCTCCCAAGCCTTTGTTATTAATTACATTCTATTCTTGATATTCTTTTCCACATTACCTCGAGCTGATGTGAGAAGGCTTGTCGATCCTTTTAACTTTGTCGCAGGTGTGGTAGGCCTGATCATTGCTAAAGGACTAGCAAGTACTGGAAGGGGCATTAAAAAATCCTCCAATTCTTTGATTTTCTCCTTTAACCTAACATTCTCCACTTCAAGGCCTTCAATAGAATTATCTAGAGCATCTCTAGTTGCTTGGTGTATCTCATAAATTTGGGAAGGCCGCATGTTCCGTAGGTTAATCTCTGAACGATATTTCCCCTTCTTATTCTTTACATCTCTTTTATCAATAATTAAATTTTTGGATTTGTTGTAAAAAACAATGCTCTGAAATGCAAAAGACTCTTCTTCGTCGAAAGTTTCAGTCTCAATTATTTCCATTTGAGGGTTCTGATGAGTTGTGTTCTCTAACTGGTTGATGTTGGGGAACACTTTCTCAATATCAATTTCGAGTTCCATATCCTCAAGGGAGAGGTCATGGATATCACTTTCTCCTCAAGGTCCCTCCTCTTCTTGCACAATGTTTTTTCATTTCTTCCTTAAGGG
>JZKD02S1655749.1:64135-87352 GCA_000966675.3 Picea glauca
TAACAACAACCATAAAATAAAGCGCTTATAAAAATTGATTAGACATTTTTATCTTTTATGGTAGCAAACCTACATTAGATTAGTTGTAGGGCTTTGGAATAGGTGTGAAAGATAAATTTCCAAAGTTGCAAACAAACATAGTATCTTGTGATAGGGAGAGTTAAATCCACTTAATACATTTTGTACTGGGAAGCCCTTCTCACACAAGGGTCAAGCACAAGGTCGCATTGATATTGGCATAGTTACTCACCCTGCTTTGTTGATATCAGTGTAGAGATTGCATGTATTACGGGCATCACTCAGAGGTATACCCACAATGATGAGTGGAAGCCTTTTGAGTTGATTTTGGGCTAGATATCCTGCCCTTGTGTGTGGATTGGACTATCGACTGTCCCCCCAGGCTTTATTGTTGTTGGTGTGATCCAGATGGATATCGGTGGCCACCCACCTTTTCCAACTGGCTCAAAACAGTTTTCTGACAATTTTGGTAATTTACTATTTTTAGCAATTTTTCGGGTCCTAAAACTTCTGGAGCCGTTTTGAGGCCCTAAACGACGTGTTTTGGGAAAACGGGGAGAAACGTGGAATATACCTCAATGTTGCCCCAAAAATGAATTTCCTCAACGATACCTTTCCAATAGGCTATCATGCGCCTAAAACAGAGATCGTATGCAAAAGTTACGACCCCAGGAAGTTGATGTACTAACTTATCCAAACATGGCCCACATGATTTTTTGCGCTTCATCTCCTAGGGTTAGGTTTTTGGATGTCTAGGGTTTTTGGAATTCATGTTTATTGTAAGAAGGCCTTCATAGCCTCATTGTAATCATCTTCTTGTGGATGAGCACAGCCATCACATCTCTTCTCAGAGATAAGCCGCCACCATTCTAGCAAGCTTGTTTCCCGTTGCATTTTACAATTTCAACTTATTTCCTTATTGAATAAAAAACCAATTTTACTGTATCTCTGTTATTTTGTGTTAAGTGCATGTTAATAATTTGTATTCATTTCGTTATGCTCATAAAATATGGATCAGTGGTATCATAGTGGTCTGCTCCTTTCCATCTTAATGCATGTCCCCAACGAGGTCGGAGTACAAAGAGTTGGGTCTCGAGCTTGTTTCTATTAAGAAAAAAATCTCTCAAATTCCCAAGCGACCTCTCTCACATGCCTAAGTGACCTCTCATGGTAGGAGAAAATAAATATGATGGGATAGGAGATCCTTTCAAAATCTTGTGCGCAAATCCTTCGGCGGCTACCAACAGGTGACGCATCTTCTTCAAGCGGAGGCGTTGCCCCCTTCAAGGTACAAATAAACTTCGATATTCCTATACTTAAAGGTCAAATAGACGCAGATGTTGTAGACAAGTGGTTGAATCTACTAGAAGGGTATTTTTTTGTCCATAACTTTTCGAATAGAGAAAAGATTACTTTTGCACTCCTCAAAGTCGTTCCCCATGTCAAATATTTGTGGGAAACTTTATGTGAGAAAAAGGAAACAGAGGAACCCTCATTATTTACAGTCACGACCACCTGGGAATCCTTCAGGGAAGTTATTAAGGAACAACACTACCCTATCGGAATTTATGACGACTTGTATACCAAATGGACCACACTAAGGAAAAAAAGACACCAAGCAGTGCCAGATTTCACAAATATCTTCCATACCTTGTGCACCAAGTTGGGTATCAAAGATTCAAAGAGAAATCTGGTGCTCAAATATCGTGGTGCTTTTCATAGATACATCTAGACCGAAATGTAATTTCTAGACATCTCATCCTTGGGCGCAACCTATCAATATGTCGTCAAAATCGAGTAGAATCTCAAAAAAAAGACGCGGCTATTTGGGCCTGGGAACCCCTCACAACAAAATCCAAGAAAGGGTGGCCCCAACCCACAAAACAAAGGACACAATAAAGATGGACAGTATCAGAACAACCATTCCAAGCCACAAGCAAAGAAGGACATCGAAAAGAAAAAGAAAGACACCGGGAAGTGGTGTGACTTCCATAAGATCCCTTGGCATAACACTATTGACTACTGCTCAAAGCAGTCACTGGTGGCCGAAGTGAAAGCCTCTAAATCAGATGCGGGTTCTGACTCTGAGTCAGAATCAGAAAAGGGAAGATAGATCATTGATGTGGAACCCAATGCCACCGTTGCTACCACCAAGATCTAGCTTAGTGAACCAGATGAGTCAGAAGAAGGAGAGTGCCTCTTCCATTCATAGATGTGGGTAAAAGGCACCCCGCTACACTTCATCGTTGATAGTGGTAGCCATAAGAACCTCATCTAAGAAGAGGTCGTTAAGTGGATAACCCTACCGACAATGCCACACCCACAAACCTACACCATTGGATGGCTCTGCTAAGGAAGCGATCTTTGCGTCAGCCAATAGTGTCGACTATTGTACGACATCAATCCCTTCAAAGATGAGGTATTGTGTGATGTTGCTCCTCTAGAAGTTTGTGATGTTCTTTTGGGCCAGCCTTATTTATGGAAACATCATATTGTATATGATTCTAGGCCTCGTAGTGTTATTATTACTTTGAACGTGAAATTGTACAGGATACCCGAGGCAATCCCACCTAGTGTTATTTCCTTGATCTCTACTAAGCAATGCAGGAAGGTCATCTCTCAGACGGAGAAGTTTTTCTTCTTCATGATTCACTCTCAGAATGAGAGAAATATCACATCCACATCCAGGGTCTCTGTGTCCAACCTCTCCACACAGCAGAAGCAAGTAGATAGAGTCATGGAAGAATACTCAGATATCTTCTCCTCACCTATCGGGGTACCTCTGCACTTCCAGGTCAAGCACCCCATCGATCAGACCCCCGATGCACTACTACCCAATGGGTCAATCTATCGCCTCTCTCTGTTAGAAAATGAGGATATCAAGAGATAGATCCAAGAACTTCTCCACAACAATAACATCCATCCCAGCTCATCACCTTGCAGAAGCCCAATCGTGCTAGTATAGAAGAAAGATGGAACCTAGCGACTTTGCATTGATTACCGAGCTCTGAATAAAATCATAGTCAAAAATCGGTACCCGATTCCCCAAATCGACGACCTCTTTGATCAAATCATGGGAGCCAAATACTTCAGTAAGATTGATCTAAAGTCTGGCTACCACCAAGTCCCGATAAAACAGACAGATGTATGGAAGATTGCCTTCAAGTCAAAGGCATGCCTTTTTGAATGGTTGGTCATGTCCTTTGGTTTAACAAATGCTCTAGCCACTTTCATGAGGATGATGGACGATAGCATGTGACCATTCACCAATACTTTTGTAGTGGTTTATCTGGATGACATTCTCATTTACAACAATACTTGGGCTGAACACTTGCAACATATTCAACAGGTTTTGCACACCCTGTGGCAGCACAAGCTATATGCCAACTTGGAAAAATGCTCCTTTGGCATGGACATGGTCCATTACCTGGGATACATAATTGATCAACATGGCGTACATGTGGATCTAGCCAAGATCCAAGTCATCCGTGACTGGCCAACCCCAACCACACTCACTGAGCTTCAGAGCTTCTTAGGCCTTGCCAATTTCTACTGCAGGTTCATGTTGGGATTCTCCCATATTGCATGGGCCCTCATCCAAATAACCAAGGGTGGTGGTAAGGTGAAATTTACGTGGGTTTTGTCCCAACAACAAGCATTTGATGATTTGAAGCAGTGCTTGTGCTCAACCCCGGTACTTTCACTACCAGACCTGCAACAACCCTTTGAGATGGAGACAGATGCTTTAGACTATGTTGTGTGTGTTGTTCTCACTCAACACGACCACCATGTGGCCTATCATAGTAAGACACTATAAGATGTTGTTCATAAGTACCCTACTTACGACAAAGAAATGTATTCCATTGTGCAAGCTTGTCGCCAGTGGAGACATTACATTCTTGGGAAGGAGACATTCATCCACACTGATCATAAGCCACTACAATCCATGTAGACACAAGGAAAATTGCAGAATATTTTCCACCAAAATTGGTCCACGTACTTGCAGCAATTCCACCTCAACATCAAGTATAAAACAAGAAGCACCAACCGTGTCGTTGATTCCTCAGTAGACCACCAGTCACAGCACTCACCATGGTGCTAGACTCTTGCGGCCATGAGACCTCTAGATGGCCCCAACTCTATGAGATAGACCTGGACTTCGCCACCACCTACCAAATGTTGGGTGCAAACACAGTTGTCGATAATTTCCATATTTAGGATGGGTTGGTGTGTCGTCTGGGCCATATATATGTTCCATCAAGCGAGCGAGTGAAGATGATCTGGGAATCCCACTACAGTCGGGTGGAAGGACACTTCGGCATAAAAAATATAGTGGCGATGCTACAAAAACATTTCTACTAGCCGAAACTTCGACAGGAGGTCAGCAAATATATCAGGTTTTGCACTGCCCGTGCTATTGCCAAACTGACCACTAAGAAACAGGGCATGTACACCCCTCTTCCTACTCTTGAAAGGCCATGGGAATCCATCTCAATGGACTACATGTCATGCCTCCCTCCACCAAGTGGGGAAATGACTGTGGTTTTGTGGTTGTTGATTGCTTTTCTAAGATGGAGATTATGGTTGCCTGCAAGAAGAGCATCACAGTAGAGGCCACTACCAAGATATTCTTTGAACAAGTCTGGTTACATTTTGTAATCCCACAAACCATTGTATTAGATTGGGACAACTGATTTCTCATTACATTATGGTCGAGTCTCTGGTCACTGTTGGACACCAAGCTCACCATATCCACGACCTTTCGCCCCCAGATAGATGGCAAAATCAAGGTCATAAATCGAATGATTGTGCATATCCTTCGCATGTATAATTCCAAGCACCCTTGCACATGGGATGAGAGCCTTACCTATGTCCAACATAGCTACAACCGAGCCCTGCATAGCTCAACCGGCCACAACCCCTTTCAGGTGGGGTTGGGATTCCAACCATTGAGTCCCATAGATGTTTCACTTCCCCTTTCGGTCACCTCGACCGACTCATCTCTTGCTCCAACTGAAGCTGACAAAGCCACCCGATTCATTGAGTAGATCCAGCACATCCACCAATAGGTTTAGGATATCCTACAGAAGTCCAATTACAAGTACAAACAATGCCATGATCAACATCGGGTGCCACATAAGTTTCAGGTGAGCGACAAAGTTTGGTTGTACTTGCATAAAGATCAACGCCTTACAGGACCCCATTGAAAGCTTCTCCCACTCGATTATGGGTCATACTCCATCACCAAGGTCATGGGGGATAATTCTTTTGAGCTCAAAATTCCTCCTTTCCTTGGCCTGCACCCAGTGTTCAGCGTGGATCTCCTTCGCCCTTATTTCCCACCATTATTGGACACCTCAGAAGTAGTAGAACATCTGACACCAATAGAGCTCAACCCCAACTACATACAACAAGAATACAATGATTAGATTGTGGACACACAGATCAAGGGCACTCGACAACAAAGGATCCAACTTTATCGAGTCGTCAAAGCAGGGAAGCTCCTGCACCAAGGCAAGTGGCTCACCTGGGGCCAAATTCAGTAGAAATTTCCTCATATGATGGGGGAAATCAACGTAATGGAGACCATTGATTCCTAAGGAGGATTGATCCAGGTGTATATTGGTGGCCACCCACCTATTCCAATTGGCTCAAAATAGTTTTCTGGCAATTTTGGTAATTTACTATTTTTAGCAGGTTTTCGGGTCCTGAACCTTTCGGAGTTGTTTTGAGGCCCTAAACGATGTTTTTTTTTAAATGGGGAATAACATGGGAGTTCCTTCAATGTTTCCCCAAAAATTAATCTCCTCAATGATACCTTTCCAACAGGCTATCATGCACCTAAAACAGAGATTGTATGCAAAAGTTACGACCCCAGGAAATTGATGTACTAACTTACCCAAATGGGGCCCATATGACTTTTGGCGCTTCATCTCCTAGGGTTAGGTTTTTGGATGTCTAGGGTTTTTGGAATTCCTATTTATTGTAAAAAGGCCTTCATAGCCTCATTTTAATCATCTTCTTGCGAATGAGTGCAACTGTCACATCTCTTCTCAGAGATAAGCCGCCACCATTCTAGCAAGCTTGTTTTCCACTGCATTTTACAGTTTCATCTTATTTCCTTATTGAATAGAAAACCAGTTTTACTGTATCTCTATTATTTTGTGTTAGGAACCTATTAATAATCTGTATTTATTCCATTATGCTCATAAAATTCGGATCGGTGCTGCTCTGGGTTGTTGTATTCTTTGGCGTGACATTCGGGGATTGGGCACTTTTCTCACCCAGACCTTTTCCTCTCTGCTTATACGACTCATTGGTGTTGAGTATTGTCTCTAGGTCTCCAGTTTCATGAGTGGGAGTTCCTGATGCATTGTCTCCATCATCATTCAGAATAGTGTTAATGAAAGAACTAATGAAACCAACATCCAATAGATGTTCTACAAAAATACCACTAGGGTCAAACCCTTTTACTTTTTCAACATATTTTAAGTTGAGGTTGTGGAAGTGGCATGTGAATTCATCAATCTTGTTCATATTAATGAATATGAAATTTATGACTTTCCAAGGCAAAGGTATGAATTGTTTTTTTCTCTTTTCATTGAAAAAATGCAACCAGTAGGTGTACTTCCTTGTTATCTCAACAAAAAACATCTTGCCAAATATGTGGCACACAAAGAAGGAATGATTTTCTTTGGATCCAAAAATCCTTATAATGTTATAATTTTCCATTTGTTCTAATGTCCCCTTTGTATCCAGGAACTTACTCGCCTGGTCAGACATTCAGGGAGTGTTTTTTCCAAACAACAAGTCTTTAAAAACTGAGACAAAGTCATTAAAGACTTCATAAAAATGTTGGGAGGCCTTGTGCACCCACAATGTTTGATACTAGAAAGTTACTGGGTCGATATCACAGTTTACCTTCTTGCAGACAAATAATCTCGAGATCTGACAACAATGCATTATCGTGAAAACCAAGTAAGATGACATAAATAATTTACTTTTCTTGTTGTATTCCGCCAATTATGAAGAGATTCCAATGGAAATCATCTTACCCCAATTGAAGATGGATTGTTCCTTGACCGTAAAATAAAGTATTTAAAGAATCATATGGGAGATGTTGGTTGTGGTCTCATGTCCTGTTATTCTCGTAAAAATCCATGCAATTTCCCGGTAGAGATTTTTAAATGAGCCAACTTGCAATCTTGTGATGTCCTCGGGGATGACCACTAGGTTCTCTAGGAATTCAAGTAAGAGGTCAAGTCCATTGTCATGATTTGTTAAGAACTCCCTGCAATATTCACCTTTGAAGGTGAACGTTGGCTCGGGAAGCCTCAAAATATTACGGAAAACTTGAGGTGACAAAGAGACAGGGGAATGGTCCCGCAACTAGATGATCCACTAGCTTGGAATGTATCTCTCAGCGCACTAGCTGACCAAATCATTACAATCAAAAACTTCTAGGACACACCCTGCACACGCAGTTCCAGATGTCCAGATTATTTCCTTCTGGGCAGAAAGGGATGAATAATAGGAATATGCCCTAGACCACTGAAAAATTTGATCCTCGCCCGAAAATATTCAATGTATCTCCACATAACTATTGTCGAGTTCCTGCCATAAGTCGATGAGAACGTTCCCTTGCTCCAAAATATGCTAGGAATGAGTGTTGGAGGGAGATAATATAATCCTCCATAAATCCTATTTTAATGCGCTTTAATAGGAGGTTTCCTCGAGCCTTTCGCTAATTAATGTTCATCCCTTCAAACCTTTCAGATGTTGCTCGTTGATAGGCATCATTAACCTTTTTCCTTTCATATCTTAGAGAATATATGAGTTGAATTGCAATATCTTTTCGACAACATAGGGTCTGATCCAAAGTGCTTCGAACTACGTGTGCATGGATGGATTTTCCTTGGCTTTGTTCCAAAGCAGTACCAGTTCTCCCTTCTAAAAGTTCTTCATAGTTGTGCTTTGATCAAAATATTTTTTCACGATCTAATGCCTCTGAGAAGTCCGGTTCATGGATTTGCTTCATTCCTCCTCCAGCTTCAGCAATTTATTGATCCTTTTCTGAGTAGGCGAAGTTTCTTACGTATCTTCAGTATTAACCACGGATATCAATGCGTTAATCTTGGGGTTAATTGGTATTTTTTCCTCTTTCCCATAGACCAATAGATACAGAGTCATCCCAATACTATCTTTTGGGGTTGTCTTGTTTTCCCATAATGCTTCTGTCAGCTTCACGTGGCAATTTCTCTAGTTTCCATGAATAATTTTCTTCAATATCTTCACAAGTGTTTTGTTGGTGGATTCGGCAAGTCCATTTCCTTGTGGATAATAATTCTAAGACCGACCCATAATGATCCCATATTGTCCACAAAACTCCGTGAATTTTTACCTAATGAAGATCGAACCATTATCTATGATAAATTTATCAGGAACACCAAACCTTGACAGAATGTGGTCTTTGAGGAATCCAATCAATTCTTCAGCGTCGACCTTCTTCAGCGCCATCGCTTCTGGACATTTCTTGAAATAATCAGTAGTTGTTAGAATGCACATGTGCCATTTTCTAGATTTAATATTCAAGCGTCAACAGGTTTGCACAGGACCGAGAGCATGTCAGGCGCAACACCGAGTTAGGTCCCCATCCTCCTAGGCGAAGGCCTGACCCCCCTACCCAACATCCTCTTGCGACAAAGAAATTGCAATAGGTACAACTAGCCATATCATCATTAACTCATATCCTAGTGCAACACAGTATCTTGGTTGCACTATCTCGACCGGAGGTGCATGCCATTGACATTGATAGGGGTTTTGGAGCGTCAACATGCACACAAGAGTATAGTGAGGAGAGGGAATGTGTACATAGAAGTTGTCCATGTGAACCTCACATATGCTCCAGCTACGGGAAAACATGTTATGGGCCTATGGATCCCACTGGACAACATAGCTTCATGGAGGAGGTTAGTATCTTAACTCTTTTTTTTGTTCTTCATCATTATATATTTCTTTTGTATTTTGTATATTTATATAGATATTTGATTGTATGTTGTTTTTCAGTTTTTGCATCCCAACAACAGACCCTTTACGCCTATGGATTCATAAGTTCCTATTCCCACAATTGATGCAAGAGAAGAGGCAACATGTTCATTGGGTGCACCATACACATAGGTATGTATCACATTTGATATATTCAGCATAGTCATTTCTTTATTTAATGACATCCTCAAATTTTTTATATGTTCTCTTGTTTCTATAGGATTTGGCACTAGGCGATGTCGGGGATTGTCCATATGGGATGGAAAAGTCACAAGCGTCATAGGTATCATGTGTCAAGTTAAATATTGTATAATTCTCAAATCGTTTGTGTTTATGTTTTTTAATTTTATTATTTGGTACTAATAGTTCAATTTTATTCATATATATGCAGACTGTCGATATATTTTCTAGGTATAGTAGTATTGTACCCCTTGGGCACCTAGGAGTTTCTTCTAGGTTTCCTTCTAGCAGGCCTAAGGTGTTGGAATCACTTATATAGCATGTGAGCTTCCATCACAACCCACCCCCACCACCACTTTCGTCCCATTGACAGAGGTTGTCTCGGAGAAGGATGTACAACCTAGTGCTCCATATTCCAGTGAATCTCCATCGATGCATGGGATATTCAAAGTGAGATAATGAATTGATGATAATTTTTATGTTTCATGAATTTTTTTTATGCATATTTGTTTAATTTTCTTGACTTGATCCTTGTAACTGATGCAGGGTGCCATTGTTGATGATTACAACTTTGTAAGACATCCTCCATGACACATACTGAGTGAGTTGGCCTATGAGAGGGCCCATGATTTGGGTGTGCCCATGAGATGGGTGTGTCGTTCCTCTCTGAGACTGAGATGGAACGTTGTGTGCCCCTGTGTGGGGAGGATGCCCATGAGATGGGTGTGTCGTTTGAGATGAAATGATGTTCACCCCTATGAGGGGTGAAGGTGTCCATGTGATGGGTGTATCGTTCTCCTCTATGTAGAGAGTTAAGATGATTTGGTACTCCAGATGATTCTCTTGTGAGACTCGGTGAGATAGAGATCTGTTGAGTAGGACGTCCCTGTGGATGAGCACAGGTGGACGTGACCCTAGTGGTTTAGCACTAGAGGGTGTGTGTCCATATGATTCTTCTGTGAGACTTAGTGAGATAGAGATATGTTGAGTAGGACATTCCTATGGCTGAGCATAGGTGGATGTGCCCCTAGTGGCTAAGCACTAGTGGGTGTGTGAGATCCCTTGTTATATTGTCTAAGAGTAATATTTACATATAGCCCTAATTGTGATGTAAAGGGTACAGGTCATCCCCACCCTAAAGTGAAAGATAATTAATATGGTAATTATTAATTATATTATGATTTATTGAGGTCGGCCCTGTTGTGCCAATAGGCACCACTTTTGATGTGTCTAGTCTAGTATAAATAAAGGTGATTTCCCCATTGAGGAAACACAACACACATTTGATTTGGAAATTTCAACAAGTACATCTTCTAGTGCTAAAGTGAGCACCTCTCTTGGGTGCTAGCTTCTTGGTTTTGGAGAGAACCCTTTTTTGTGCTAGGTCTATGGTGCGGGAGGTCTTTCTCTTGAAGAATATAGAAAGGGATTGTTGGGTTTTCTTCCCTTGTTGAGAAGGGTTTCCTAGGATATTTCTTTTGTTCTTGTTCATGGCATTTATTCTTGTGATCTCGGTTATTGCAACAATTGTTAATGGTGTAGCTGCATTTGCCTATGGTTCAAGTAAATGCTAAAATTTAAATAAACTTCATGCTTGAGACTAGCCTAGTGAAAATTCAACATGGTATTAGAGCATAGGTCTTGAAGAACCCATTGCACAAGCATCTATCAATCATCCTCTCACTTCTACAGAATCGTACGACCCTCCTAGGGTTTCCAGAAAATTCGTACAACCCTCTCTTTTTGGGTGTTCCAGCACTTAATACTTGGATTTCAAGGATTAAAAACTGCATAGGAGTGTATGGCCTCCTTCAACGCACATCCAACAACTTTAAGATTCCATTTCCAAGCATTTTGAATTTTTGGCCCTAGGGTTTCTAGGGTTCCGCAAGTTTTAGCCATATTTTTGGTTTTAGGGTTTCTGCAGCTCATTGAAGAAGCTTTCAATCTTACCAGCATTCTTCTGACTTTCAAGGCTTATTGTTGGCAATAATAATCCCAACAAAACCTAAGTTTACTAGCCTAGCCTAGCCGTTAGCTTTTCTAGCCCAGTTGGCAAGGGTTTGTGAAGAATCTGAAAATCTTATGAATACAACCTTGGTGGAAGCTAGGCTTGATGGATCAAGAAACTTCAATTCCTGGAAGTCAAGACTTCAGGTCACCCTTGAAGAGGAAGAATTATTTTATGTGATACAAAAATGTTTACCAGAGACAACTACTGATGAAGAGAAGGAAGAAAGGAAGGAAGATGACGTCAAGGAAGATAATCATCTACTCAAACTCTTACATTGAAGGGCCAGCTTCAAAATATCAAGATGACAAAAGGGTGACACCATTGCTATCTTCTTCATGAAGATGTCAGAGATCAATGATCAGCTAGGTGTCATTGGAGAATTCATATCATCACTCTCAGGTATGCACTTTTATATATTATTTGTATCATTGTCATGAGGGTACTTGCAGGAGGAAGGAACCTTTGTTGCAATCATGGATCCAGAGGGATCTCAGTGCATTCAGAGGAACAACACACTGGAAGTGAAGACTCCAGGTTTGATTGTTTTAATTATCATTCCTCTAAACCTACATTTCTAAAAAAATTCTACATTACAAGTAGGCGTTGTAGCTATGACAACAATCCTTTAATTGTTTTGATTCTAGATATGTACTCATTATTCTCCTCTAGGATATATTCTTGTCTTGTTTCCTTTCGTTAGTTTATTTTTCTAGGTAGGTTAACAACAAAGGAAGATTTTTGTTGATGCTTAAAAACACAACGATGAATACTATGCTCGCAAATGATTTCCAAGCTCTATTAATTATTTATATTAATATTAAACTAGTAGATGGGACCCCTTGTAGACTTGTGGTGCTATGATGGATGTGTTGTGCTTATATTTTGTTTTCTATTGTGATGGTACCAACATAATATTCTACAGTTCGATGCTTCAAATCATGGTTTATAATGTTATGTTGACATAAGATGGTTGGTTGTTTGATGCATGGAAATGATAGCTTTGATGATCACTCTCAGATTATATTAAGACTACCCTATGGATGAAAGGATTATTATAAGTTTGGTTTTGATATTTCCATTAATTATGGCATCAACTGGTTTAATATGATCTTATTAAATGGGATAATATTGGAGCTCTTTTAATTAAAGGACTATGTACAAGCTCTAATGCTATGTATGATCGTGAAAAACAAAAGGTGAATAAACCTTTGCTACTAGACTTATGCGCCTTATTGGATGTTATATGTTGAATGCACATGGGTTAATGTTATAGCACATTGTTATTTTGGAGAGTTTGACATTACAAAGATGGTGCACTATGAAATTGGGATATGTTAATGGTTATGTGGTTGATTCAATGCTTAGTGCTATGGTGAATTGGTTGGATCGTACGTTGAATTGAATGAGGTTGGAGGGAGAAGTGATGTGCATTTATTGCACGTCACTCAAACAACCCTCGAGGCCTGTCACCTTAGTCATACTTGCATTTTGGTTTTTGGCTCTGGTGGTTGTTGATGCTTCATGATTTTTGGTTGTGAAGGAGGCATACAATCTAACCCTCTTCCTCGCGTAGGCTTTTCCAGGTATGGTTCCTTACTCTTCCATCCACGATGTTTTTGCTTCCATTTGAATCAATTTTTGGCTCAGGATTTCTTGTGGTCTGTGTTTTTCTTAATCTATTATTGGATATTTAAATTGTGTAATTGGTTTTGTGTATGTGGATTCTTCTAGTGATCATTCTGGACTTTTTTTTTTTTTAAAGGAATGGTTATGTTCTCCTTACTGTGGGTAATCTTTGTATGCTTTTATTGATAAAATGACAGTAAAGCATGTTCGGTCAGCTTGGGTTTTGAGTCTAGTTCTCTACGGAAATTTATTATTATGTTTGACCAACTCTAAGCTTTGTGCATGGGTGTTACAACCAATCTCCGTGTTTAAATATTTTCCACTCCATTTTTCATCTTTTTGGTTGATATTTTCGATCCTTTGGGTCGCAATGTGGACTGTTGAAAGTTTAAAGAGATTTTTTTTCCTTGACTTGGCACAACCTGAGCTATTAGCTATCATTTTGTTTCCCTTACTCACACTGTTGTCTGGAAAGTATTGCACAGTGGGGTTTAACATCACCCAGAAAGTTTAATGAAATCATTTTATATGCTTTTTGTTGGGCACAGGTTGTGCTTGGACACTCATTTAACTATGTTATTTAAGGGTTTGCTCCTTTTCGTTCTCTGTTGGAGGTGGATGATTATCATTTGGTAACCCTCACAGTCGAGATTTTGGTTACTTTTTATATGTCTGTGGTAAATTATAAAAGGCACGAGTTGTATGTGTTTTCGAGGATTTAGTCCTATGATTGAAACAATTATTCTTGCTTTCCATTTACTATGTTTAAACCCTAAATACGATCTTGATATCATTTCAATCCAGTCAAGGGTAAAAAGACACCTCTGTGTGCTTGGTCGATTGGGCACAATTTGGGTCTGATTTTCATTGGGCAATTTTAAAAATATGTACATGTGAAATTATGTGAAGCTTGGGCTCAAGAGTTGCATGTTATTTGTTGAATGTTATTTGAATCAATTCTTATGTTGATTATTTTTAAAGGAGAACTGTGTGTGAAAGGATTGGGGTCTGATTAAGAGCTTAATGCCCAGATGATTATGTCAAACAGTGTTTGAATAGTGGACAAATGGTGGTTAATATTGTGCATATTCTTATTTGATTTTAAAGAACAAAAATTGATTATAAATGACTGGGATCACTATGCGTTTTCTACTGGTTTTAAAAGGAAAAGAAATTTAGCATTGGAGTTATAAATGGTCGTGGCTCAAAGGATTATTATGTTCATCATATCGATTACAAGATTGTTTGATAGGACTGCTATATAAATATTATATAGATGCAAAGGTTACTGTAATTCAGTATTTTTGGGCATATGAATTGTTTTTTGAAAGTCAACAAGCAATCTGTAAAAGAAGTGACAATTTGGATGGTGGTTTTGAAAAGTGAACATTGATTGAATTATGGAGGTCTGAACAAAGTTATGTTTGATTGTTTGATTTGATTTATTTTTATACAAAAAATATCCATATTATATCCCTGTCATGCTACCACTTTTTTATCATTATATTCCCCTCATAATCCCAATATCATTATGACATCCATGTTCTGTAAAATAAATTAAAAAGGTAACAATGACAAAATATATGACACAACAATGGTTGGCAACTGATATTTTTGGTTTTTTATTACACAATCAAATTATTTAATGTATTGTTGAGCAGTATTCGCGTAATTATCCCTCTCATTATACCACCTTCTGCTCATTACACTCCCTCCATATGTCCCATGAACCCTGTCACCCCCTGCTCACTTGGAAATTATTAAATAGTTTTTTATGGATGGATTTACATATATCTCATGTTAATTTCTGAGTCAATTATTGTTTCATGCAAGCAGAATGTCATGTATGGCTTATTGAGGGATTAGTTACTAACGAATTGTTGCTACAAGATGAGTTTCTTCAGTAGGGGTAGCCATGGAAGAAATAATAGAGGAAGAGGAAACTGGAACAGAGGGCCTAGAAGGCCTAGATCCTCCATTCATTTTGATGTTGATCCCCAGGAATTGAACCAGTTATTCCAAGTTGGGTTGTTTAACTAGATCGTGCAAGGGATAGTACAACCTCGACTAAAGAGACCTCCCTTCTATCGTCAGAACATCCCTGGTATTCTTGTGCCTCCTCATGTGTCCATGCAATCAGAAGTCCCTGCAAATGATGGATGAAAAGAGATTGTCAATCCATTTGTCTCTGACCATTGAGGCTGGACCAATTTGTCATTACCTCCTCCACCACTTGTAAATCCTAATGTTCAGATTGTCCTTGTGCATTCACCTATTAAATCCTCACATGCTAGTAAAAGGATTAAAATTGATGTCCCCCATGTGTAAGATAAAGGAAAAGTCGTTGCCTCCCCTTCCTCTCCTTCAAATGACTCTTCAAAATTCATGTCCTCTTGCATGCATCTGAAGGATGATTGTTCTCACGTAATTAGTGAAATACAACCTCAAGGTTCAAATCAACCTCAGGCTACTTCCAGAAAATCAAAAGGGGACATCAGTGATAAAAGAAAGATTCTCTCAGAGTGGAAAATATGGCTTTTAATTTATATTATTTTATGATTGAGTTGATGAAGACAATGGTCTCTAGAAAGTTTGGAAAGAAAGCTATTTTTTGGATAATATGGATTATGTGGATATTTATATATTTTTGGATATGATTTAAATTATTTTTTATATTTAAAGATTCAATTTTGAAGGTATCTAAGGGAGTTATAAGGGTGACATGTGTTGAATGATTATCCATTGTGTTTTATCTTATAATTCGAAAAGAATAAAAGAAGGGAGTCACAAGGGGTCCCACCTACCTAGTTATTATTAAATAAAGACCCTTAACTATTATTATTATTATTATTATTTCTCCTAAACTAAATGAACTAATTCAAACTAACTTAACTAAAGAAAGTAGTTGAACTACTTCAACTTATTTGGAAGGCATAAAATCTAAATGAGAAGAAGAAACAAGGGGGGAAAAGAAGGATAAAGCTAGACTAAGGTTTTCTCTTTTGATTTAATGAGATAGTTTCAGTTTTCATTCATTCTTGAGTTCATTCAAAGCCTAATTTGTTTTTTGACAGCAGGGTCCTATTGTAGACAACAAGGTTCAAAACTGAACCAAATGATTCAGATGCTTTTTTTAGAGGTGTTGATCCATCCTTGATAGTCTGTGTATACTTGTTTGTTTATGGATTGAGTTTCATAGCTGATAAAGGATATTTTGTAGAGTCAAATTGGCAGCAGTCTGTGGCAACCTGATTCAGATTATAAATTTCACTTTTTACTTCTTGCCAGATTCCTTTTGCATGGTGTCCATCAGGGATATATAAAATAGACTTTGGTCCATGACCTCACAGGGTTTTTGTGAATAGAAAAACACTTTTGATATCTCATAATGAAATAAAGCAAACTGTTATTATGTCTCATTTTGGTGTATTGTGACTTGGTTACTTTTTCTTTTGATCTCCATATTTACTTTCTGTAATATTTTTTAGAAACTTATATGAAAAAAATTATGTTATTTTGCAACATTCTTTTCATTAATAAATCAGCCTAAACCCTTGTAATTAATACTTGTGGATTGGGAAAATATTTTTGAGGCTATAAAACATAGGGTGGCATTCCCGACTATCTTGTCCCAGCCAGGCAAGATTCAAAAATGATTGAGTAAGATAATTCATATATTTTCCTCAACATTTATTTTAGCGACCATACTGGGGAGATCTTCCATATCTCTCTGGTTGATTGTATTCATGATTATCATTGAATATTTTTTTATTTATGCTTTTGATTCTTTGACTATTTTCTTTTCTTCATGATAATACCTGTTACAAGGAAACCCAATATTGATCCTGATCTTAAAGACCAAACCAACATTGCTTTAACTTTATTCAATACCATCTTAGAAACCTCTAACACCCTAGCTGAGCTTGAATGCTCGTGGGAAGTAATTGAACAAGACATAAGTGTCTGAGAATGTTTGGAGGCCAGACAAAGGAAACCTAGGAATCAACTATAGCTTTCTTTTTCCTAAAGTTTTGATCTTATTTTCATGTCCTTAAACCCTCGCATCTCTAGGAGAATAAGATGTTTATCTCCTGAAATCACCCCTATTGCTAAAATAGGAAGAAGAAACATTGTTTTGTCAACCCAACAATACCAGAAATTATCATTTCCCCAAAGAGCTCATATTTTCGAGCTTTTTCTCCCACCGGCCATTCATCTCCCCACTACAAATCCCCCGTATCATTCATCCCTATTCTCAGTAAAGGGAAACCAGGTCATCTCGTCGCTCTGCGCCCTGCTTGGGTATTTTTCGGATCGATGGGTGGATGAACCCATATTGGGTTTTCTATCCATCTTCTCCACATATGAGAAACCCACCACTCAGTTCGACTACAGCGCCTTCCTGGTAGACAACATTCATGAGCAATTCTCAAATTTCTCCACAGAAGGCATGTTTCGGTATTCCTCAATACTAACTTACATGTTCATATTATTTCAAGTGGACAAATTCTCCTTTTCGATGCAGAATATGGACAAGGATGGGTGGCCATAGGCGGTGACAGTGTGGACATCGCTGCTCAGACACAACTCTATAGAATTCATCTTCAAACAATTTATCGAGCAGTTCTACCATCCCATGGTGAGCATGCTCAGTGGTAGACCTGAGCTGAGAATAAATGAGGAAATTCAGAGGATCTTACACCTTTCATACCTTGCAAAAACAGGAGACTGGTACCTCTACCAAGATCACACAGAGATCAGAGTGTATGGGTGCGAATTGGCTCCATACAAGTTACCCAAGTATCTACTCATGGGGATATTTGCTTTGGAGTACATAAGGTAGATGATCAACTCAGAAAACATACATTTTGTGTCTCTGAAAAAGAAGCAACAACTTAGGATCAGAACTATCTCACAGATGACTACGCCATAGGATTCCAAGGAGAAAAGGCCCAGGAAGGACACTTCACCTTCCATCACTGAAGTATCGTTCGAAGAGTTCCAATTACACACCAAGAGGCCAAAAACCAGTCAGGCACCCAACACGGCTAGTGAAAACGGAATTCAATCCACTACAACTATGGAGGTTGATCGGTCACTCCTTAGTACAAGAAGCAAACAAATCATGACTACAGTGTTGCCCAAGAAGCCTATAGATACTCCACCAGCCAACCAGCCGAGAAAAATAGGATCGAAATTGAGTATTTTTTAGAAGTATGATCTGATAAAAAAGAAAAATCAGACACTGACCAGCAGCACGAATGCTTAGTTCTGGAAGAAAACATCCACTGCAAAACACAGACTGTTGTCTGCATTCGACACTGAGAAGGGTAGAATGCACATGGAATTTCTGCAAGCACAGGTGCCAAACCCGAAAGTAATCATCGATTACAAAAGGGAAACATTCGAATTTAAGACTAAAGATGTGCATCCAGCTGATCAAATGGATCTGCACAGGAAAACTAGAGAAATGGTTTTCTCCACATTGACGAATGCTTCTACTGTTGCCTCCAAGTTATAGGTGTCTTTGAACAATGTCCAGATGCAACTGAAGTTAGAAAAAATATCATCCTTTGCCAAGGATAACAGGATTAAGACGTTGGAAGAATTGGTTCTTAAGATCGGATGCGATCCCTTGAATGTGAAAGCAATCGAGGAGATGCTCAAAAAGAAAAATGTCGATATAGCATCTTTGAGGAAACAATTAAAAATACCACCAACAGAAGACTCACAGGCAAAGGAAATAGCGAAAACAAAAGGGGAAAAGGATGAGATGCTCAAGCTGATCATGGAGTAGAATGCACAATTGAAGGAAATGGAAGCGGAATTGGAAAAACTAGTGAAAGAGAAGGAGTAGTCAAAGCCCATGGAATTCATTCCACTGAGCGCAGTTCCACTCACAGGAGTGAGCACATCGTCTGTAGCAGAAATTCCCTTGGAAACTCTGTAACGAACCTCCTTTTCGTTACGACAACTACTCTGTAACAGGTGCAAAAAAAAAATTTGTTTAAGGTGTGTGCGCGCGTGTAAAGAGGAAACAGACACACTTGACTCTAAGTCGCCACCCAATGACTAACAAGACGCAACCACGATGATCACAACAAGAAGACATAAGGCACACAACAAGTAACTGCAAGCATATAAATGACATAGGCATAAGGAAGAATCCATAACAGTAAATTTTACTATTTCTGCACAAGAAAGCAAGGCGTTTAATCTTAGTTCTCTGCTCCAGAGAAAGAGAAGGTCAGATAGGCTCTTGGCCAACTTCTCAGGAAGAAACTAGTAACCTCCATCAGGTGTGTCGCAAGAGTGGAAACCTTGCCTTTAAAGGGCCCGAGACTCTTGATACGGCATTGGATTCTTTACACAAAATAATCACACACACAGACTTATATACTAAGGCTACCTGGAGGTGTCTACATCCCGCCTGACACAAGCAGACCAAGAAATGAAATGATTACAACCAAGTACATTAATAAATAAACGCACGACCGCAACCTCTATGGAAGGCGCAAGGCAGAAGGATTCAGACAACGACCCACCAAGTTCAACGTTATATAAATGAACAAGAAACCTCATTTACTAAATCATAATACTCTATGGTGCTTAGTTCAAGGACCTCATATTTTATAGATCATCAAAAACTAAAGATTCAATAGCATTATGATAAGACCACAATGCCATTATATTTCATGTGATATCTAACACTAAAATTATAATGACACTACCATGACATAATAAACATATTACACTTATATCCCACTAACTCCGCAAAGATAACAATCGCTTTACAGTTCCATAACCATTAGCACCAACATTAAGCATTTCAGTATACTTTCGTTACCTTAAAACAATTACACTAACATGAACTTATAATCCATTAGACAATGATTCTGAACCAATCATGGTCTCAACAACGCGATGTTCCTAACTCCATAAATAACGCAACTTCAACATTGTTTATCGTCGGCACTAAGGTAACATAAACATTAGCTAAATGATCTAAATATAGAAGTCAATAAAGTAACATTAACATTGCCATCTAAAGGTATGATTGATCTAAATGCATAGAGTATCATTAACAGTAACATTTTAAATCAATAACCTTGCAAAAGTAACAATCCCATTCAAGACATTGACAATTAACACTGCAAGTACCGCGATAAGCGTGACAAACTACAATGACATCTCCATAGCAACTTACAATTATTTATAACCATTAATTAACATTTCCTTTAGACAAGTAAGGCAGAAATTTAACCTTATCATAACATTAGCATTAAATTTAATCGATACATTACATTAAACTTTACCAAGAACACAATGGTAATTGAAATTAGCCTTACCCTAAATATTGGTATCAATACCACATTCATTACATAATCGTTTAAGTCCACCATAATATCACTAAGGACCATAAAATCTACCATAATAATTGTAAATAAAAAGGGCAATGACCCACTTCGAAGAGCTATCTATTGATATTTCAGACATTACTCTTACATAATCTGAATCCCCATAATTACATTATGTTAGATATATTTTTGTACCAGCAATCTAACACAGGATCTTATATTAAGTAATTTCATAATATTAATAATATATTATCCTTTCCTTTACAGTTCGCCACCCCAATATGCTCCCATAACGGTCAAATTTCGCCTTAATCATTACATTGACATATCAACACTAAATGCCATAGATAAACAGGGATACATTCTAAAACTATCATGATAAACAAGGAGGCACCAAGATCCAAGCATGCCTAGGGTCTATTCGGCAATGGTTGCGCGCATGGCAGGCATCACTAACCAAAGGGCAGTTTTGCAGGGGTGAATTAAGGCAGCTGTCGGATAGCAAAATTCCAGGAATTACACAGCTGGCACAGGCGGAAATGGAGTTTCAGTTACAGTGGTAGGGGCCAGAATTACAGGTTTACTACCGACCACTAAGTGACAATTAAAGGTGCAGACAACGTGACCACTCTCCCTACGCTAGTCGAGGTCGTGGCTATAATGATTGGGGCGCAGGCCTGTCACCCAAACGTTGGACAACTCGCCGAGGTCCAATTAAGCCGCCCATACCCAGGCGCGAGTTTGTAGAGGGAAGGTCGTGCAACTGTTACCTAAACTCGGCTTGCATAGAAGGGTAAGGGCGACATGAAGAACAACTCACCGAGTTGGAAGAGTGATTCCTCCATACCAGAACGAGAAGGGCAGAGGGAAGGCCACGCAGCTAACAAGGAAACGAAACGCAAGGGATCAAAGTGAAGTCGTCAAACAATCAAGAGACAAGGTCGGGCAGAAGAGAAAATGAAGATTAAACCCCACAGAAATTTATAAACGTCCTCTGTAAGATTTAACGCCCATGGCAATAGGAAAATGCCCACGACCATGTGAAGACGCTCAATTTAAACAAACGCCTGCAGAGACTGAAATCGCCCATAGGGAAAAATAAAAACACCCATAGAGGAAATACAATGCCCACAGAGAAGATAAAAACGCCAGCAATAATATATAAAACACCCCAGTCATGAATGGGAATGCCCACAGTCAAGAAAATGCCATCAATAATATAAAACACCCCAATCACAGATGGAAATGCCCACAGTCAATGAAAATGCCCACAGTAAATACACCAACAGAAAAATAAAAACGCCCCCGGCAAGGTAGAACGCCATGGATGAATGGTTAAATGCCCTCGGTGAAATGGAACACCCACAGAGAATGAAATCAAATTTTTCTTTTCTTATCTAATATAACAGAGGTAAATAACTTATTCGCAGAGGTAAGAGACAGCAACTTTTTTTTTTTTTTTTTAAATGTATTAACTCGCAACCATTCATTTAATAGAGGCCTTATTGCCAGATCCGAATATAACTGCAGTAAGTAAATGTTACAGCATAAAATTTCATTCCTAAAGTTCATTACAATTTCCAAGTGAACTTCATTACAACAATGTATAGCAAATCGTTATGAATTCCAAACGAAACTTCATTAAAGAAATCTTTTAGCAAGAAACAAAAAGCAGAGATGTATAGCCGCAATGCCGAGAAATCTTTTAACCAAACGCAGAGAAGGGTTCATATACAACCTTAAGCATTTCACATTATTCTTAAAACAACAAACCTACTTGTGTACCTGTGACCGACGGAGAATAACCTGAAGATGAAATCCCTCACTTGAGCTCCGTGCTGCTCCCACTCACCGACCATGGAGACTACACCGGTACCTCCCAGCCAATCGCTAGGGGTACTCTGCTTCCCCCTTATCCCCCCGAGCCGCAAAGGGGCCACACACAGTCCAGATGGTATACCTAGCTTCCCAGCTCGCCTCGCAAGGCTGAGCTACCACTCCAATACAAGATGAGAAATTCCAAACTCCTCACAAGAAATCAGTCCAGTCACAAATCGGCAGCATAACGATACCTAACAACCCATGCCCCTTTTCCCCTCATCTCCCTTTCTTTTATCGAGTTTTTTTTTTCCCACCAACTTTTCTAAATCACATTTATTTTTAAGTTTTAAAGAAAACCCTCCAAAATTTCTCTGTAGTACAAGTGTCATTCATCCCCCACGTTTCTCCAAAATTATTTTCTTTAACTTATTAATTGTCTATGTTTCATTTATTACTTAATTTCCCTTTTTTTATTAATCCCTTCTTCTTCTTTTTTTAAACCAAAAAGGTAAATGCCCTAATTAATCTTTTCATTTTATTTTTAAATTCATAACTTTTTATGTCCCCGCACGTTAAATAATTTTATTACTTATTAATTGTCCATGTTTCCTTTATTACTTTGTTTCCCTATTTTTATTAATCCCTTCTTCTTTTTTTCTTTTTTCTTTTTTTTTTAAACCAAAAACGTAAATGCGCTAATTAATCTTTTCATTTATTATTTATTTAATATCTTTTGTTCTTCCACAAGTTAGGAATTAATTTTTTCTTTGTAAAATTTTAAAACTATTAGTTTTAATTTAAATCATACCCTCGTCATCGCCCCAAGAATTTTATGAAAACCCAACTATTACTTAGGTGGGTTTTTGTTTAAATTGTTATTTTTATTCCAGGGTCTGTTCTTAAGGTTAGACTAAAATTTTACCTTAAAAGTTTTAGACTTAGTACTTAGATTCTGAACTGGGCGACACTGGGTTAGGGAATTTGTTTAAGATTTCTTAAGGCGTTATTGTCCTAGGGATATTTAGGTTTGTTTCCTTCATCCACATCAATGCGACGTTCCCTTCAGGATGCACCACATGCTCCAAGGGTGCCACTTGCCTCGTTTGTTTCCTTTGCGCGATGTGCCCTTCAGGATGCACCACGTGCTCCAAGGGT
>JZKD02S1655749.1:87561-109689 GCA_000966675.3 Picea glauca
CCTTCAGGATGCACCACGTGCTCCAAGGGTGCCACTCGCTTCTTGTGTTTCTTTTGTGTGACGTGCCCTTCAGGATGCACCACGTGCTCCAAGGGTGCCACTCGCCAACTAGACTAAGTGGTAGACATCTATAACCCATGGAGTCAACACTCCACCAGGTGAACTTGTGGGAGACTAAGGGCTCTAAGGAATAAGGCCTCCGCCTTATTGCACGCCCCTTAGAATCATCATGAGCGATTGTCGCAGTCTTCCCTCATGGCATCATGGATCCTCTCGAACTAGGTAATCATTAACCTACAGTTCGAGCCACGGTGGGAGTGCTAGTAGGCAGTGGCAGGGCTGCTGTCCACCCCTCTCCCTCAACCTCTCTGGAAATCGTGTGTGGCCCCTTTACTCCTTATGTGAGTCTGGTCGGAAAGCTATCGTCAGCATGCATCATCAACAATCGTGTCAAAACATGTCAACATCATATCATCAAATCAATGAAATATCATAGAAAATAAATCAACCCAAATAGCACACTCCCTGACTCAATCCAGAGTCCAAGGGGTTCCACCGATGCCTCTGCATCCTCAAGGTCCGAAACCCTGCACTCTCAATGAAACTAAGTCAACAACACCTGTCTACATCAAAGTAGTAAACACATCATGTCATCTATCAAAACGCATCCTAATCAATGAAAAATGGTTTAACATCATAAAAGTCCATATCACTTGCGAGCAAGTGTCCTCAAATAATAATTTTTCTCAGTGCGCCAGAGCGGGATGTTACAAACTCCACTGACAACCCTAGAGAAGACTATTGAACTGGCTAAATCCATGGAAGAAATGAATTTGCAAGAGACAGAGATTATCAGACTCAAAAAGGAAATTGAGAACCTTTAGGAACTCAAGTCTTCTTACCAAACTAGCTACTCCAAGGAAAAACAAACATCAGACCAGCTCAAATAAGAATTGCAACAGCTTCAGAAGCAAACAGTGGTAGGAAAAACACTTGTCAAGGTCAAGGAAAGTGTCTGGATGGACATCACCAAGTCCATGAATGAAATATGGCCGATGATACAAATCATGTTCGAACAAAACAAGCTGGTGCAAAGAAGTCAGCAAGCTATTGAAAAGATAAGAGAAGAAGTGGGAGAGATGCCCACAGAAGCTGTTGAGATCATCAAATTTCTGAATTCCAAAACCAAAGAGGAGCTAGAGGATTCGAAGATTGAAGATAGGACAGAGACCATCCTTGAGGTCAAGAGGGTCGTGACCAAGAGAGGACTGATGCTACAGCTGGAGGAAAAGTTCCAAACCATGGACGTAGGAGTGCAAAGATTTTTCATCAAGATCGAAGCTCTGCACAAGAAAGGTCTTCCTGGTTTGAGAGTTATAAATGACAAGTTAATGACGCTTGCCGATTACAAAAAGAAACTAGTCACTGTGGCTAAGGATAGTTCAAAATTCTCAGGAATACAAGGCAGTATCATGAACAAGGCATTATTAGATGCTTTATAGTTATACATTAGCATACAGCATGAGATTTGATACATCTTCATCATCAAGCCATCTTTTGCCAAGTACACAGAGATGGATGAAGTATACCAAAGATTGCTCAAAGTCAGTGTTCCCAGTCACCTTCGATGGGAAGAGCTTTGCAATCTGATCGAGTAGTCGATGAGGTGTCCAAGCCTAGTGATCTATCCTGTCAGACGAGGTTATGCAAAGGCCTCACCAACGATTCACCCCAGAAATAAGCATGAAGTTTCAACACATCATCAAGCAGTTTCCTAAATTTGTGTATCTTGTTAAGTTAGTTAGCTAAATTTAGATTTGCCACGTCTTGATCTTTAATGACAGGATCGTGTGTAATTTTGATTATAAATACTTCAAACTTTAAAGTACTGAGGGTTGATCTTTACGCCCTGCAAGCTACAAGACTATAATCTTTATCAAGAGATCTTCCAGTAATACAAAGAGACGTTTTTCACAGGATTCTCGCATGTTATTCATTGGTGATGTTTTCTTTTCTATGTTGAATGTTCTTCCTGCTCAATTGTCATATTGTTTTCTAATCTAATCTTTTAAAAGTAATGTACGTTGTAGGATTTATCTTTGTATACCTTGTTTTAGACTTTGAAATATTTTAATGTTTATCTTATGATATTACAGTGAAGAAATTCTTAAACGCTTCTTTACTTTAATTGATATTCTCATCTTTTATGCTATTCATCACTTTACTGCTAATGGAATCCAACGAATGCATTATATTGCCTTGTGAAAAGAATCTTTTGTTTATGGTTTAGATTTCTATCTTTATAATACAGACCCCATAGCCCAATGGATGCGTAAAGCCCTTTTCAGCCAACCTAAAAAAAAACAACAAACCTTTTCAATCTTATTTCATTTTATATAACTAGCCTAATATCTTAAAGATAGAACATAGCTAAATCATAAAAAGAGATCCCTCTCTGAAACTGGTAGGGCTATATTCCAGTTTCGAAGTGGTTGGATAAAGTTACCTCTTGTAGATTTATTCTTTCCTGACAACCTCTGGGAATTTACAGAGCGTTAACATAGTGGCGACCATACTGGGGAACTGAACAAACTTTCAACCCCACGTTTTCTTTTTCCCTAGAAGAAGACTTTGTTTCTGAACAAATAGTAAATCTGAGAAAGAAATCATGTTTAGCGATTGTTAAAATCTTGTGCATATTAATTTCGGACTCATAAACTAAAAAATATATAAAATTTAGAAAAATTTAGCTCCTAAAAGAGTTTATACTCGATCTCACCCAGACCCAGAACCCGCAATAGCGACTGATAATACAGAATAGTTACTTAGAAATAAGACTGTTACAGAAGGTTTAGGGAGTCATAGTCTCCTTCACAAGTCCTTTTCCCTCCCAGATGAACTCGTTACCCTTCAAGATCTTGACTTTGACACCAATTTTGAGCAAAGCCTATTTAGAACGAAATCGGATAGCTTCGTAACTGAAATCGTTTTAGACCCAAAAAGCCTACAACCTCGGACCCCTGAAATACTATCTCCCACTACAAAACCTCAAACCACTCACTTCGTGCCAGCAAGCCCCTCCTCCTCATCATCTTCTGTCACCACCCCACCTATAATCCAAGTTGTTGTCCCACCTCCTCCACCTATCATGGCAACCAGATATGCTCCCTTGGTGTTGGCCACACCTCTACATGCTATGCCCCAGGATTATCAAACGAGACTTCCACAGTTCGATGGAATAGGGCCCTTGAGCGCACAACAACACGTTGATAAATGAATGACTATTTTGATCTGTAGGAAGTAGATGAAGCTGACATTCAAACGAGATTGTTTGCGCAAAGTTTGACCAGTGACGTTAAGAAATGGTACAAAGGTTTATGTGTTGCCTCAGTGCTCGACCTTACGGCATTTCAAAGAATTTTTCTAGACAGATGGGAGGTAAATAAAAATCCTCTCCAAATCTTGTCAAAATACGAAAACATTAGAAGGAATCAAGGTGAGAGAGTTCAAGATTATTGCACCCGCTTCAATAATCTGTACAATGCAATTCCAGCCAACATTAAACCCCCACAAGGTTTAGTACTGATAAAATTCCCTGATGGTTTCGACATTGATATATCATATCAATTAAGGGAAAGAAATTCTACCACCCTGGAAGACATGCAGAAAAGCACAATAAGTGTGGAGGCCAACCTGTTGGCTAAAAGGTCACGACAGAGGATCGAAAGGAGAGTCATGATTAAAGAACAACCTTCCACATCTTCTTCTGATGCCAAATTGGATTCCTTAGCTAGAGAAATGGAAAGGATGATGGAGAGACTCACTGTATCTGAAAGAAATCCTCCTAGAGAAAATCAACCTACTCCACAAGTTCAGAATCCTAACCTCAGAAGAAATCCTCCTCAAATCAGGCAGAGAGATCCCAGGGATCAAAGAGAATAGAGGGGTCCTAATCAACAGATCAGACCACCCTTACAGGAAAATTATGTCGATGAAGGAGAAGAGGTAATTTAAGAATTGGAAGACATGCACATAAACCTCATGGGCATTCACGATAATGAAGTTGTTTTCCTCACTTAGGAAGAGAAAGAACTTTTCCTTCTTTCTCAAATGAAGGTGAGCGAAGAAGATGAAGAGACTGAACAATAGGCATTTGAAAATGCCATTATGGAGGTACACAGGCAGTACAATTTGTGAAGTAGGAAGACGGATGAAAGTTCCCCAAAAAAGGTAGCCGAAATGAAGAAAGTGGTCAAAACCAAGAAATCCCCTGAGCCTTCTACCAAAAAGATCCCTAAGAAAGGTAATGTTGAAGCTCCAGCAAAAAGAAACATTACCATTTTACAAAGATCAAATCAGACTGAGGTTTCATCAAGCAACCCACCAAATGCTTCTGCCCAGAAGACTATGGTGGACAAATCAGAATTGTTGAGCCAAAGCAGAGTACCTCCACCTTTCAGCCTTGAAGGGGAATTAGCCAAAGTGAAAATTCTGAGTTGATGAGTAAGGAAGCTTACCGATCGCAGGTGATCAAAGTGTTGAGCATTGAACCTGATATAGGCACGAAGGCCTTAACCATCGAATCAGCGAATCATTCGGACACTGTAAATCTAACCGATGATCAACCTGAACTCCTGTTTGGCCCTGAAGTTAATGGTCAAACTGACAATGGTGTTGTCGCTCCTTTTTACATTAGCCTTAATATACACGACTTTATTCTGCATAATGCTATGTTAGATTCAGGTGCTTCCTATAACCTGATGCCTAAAGAAGTGATGGAAAAACTGGGACTCGAGGTCACTAGACCTTATAAGGACTTACACTCTTTTGACTCCAACAAATTCAGATGCATCGGATTGATCAAGGACTTATGTATCACTCTAGTTCAAATTCCATCAAAAAGCATGGTTATGGATGTTGTGGTCACAAACATTCCCCCGAAATATGGTATGTTATTGTCCAGGTCTTGGGGGGTCAAGTTGAAAGGTACTTTGCAATTGGATATGTCGTATGCCACCATCCCAGCATTTGGGCAACAAAGAAGACTGTACAGAGAGACGCTGATGAAATATATGGTCAGCAGTCAAGATAAGCCACATAACTATCCTCTGTACTCTTCTCATTTTGAATTGGATTCCTTTATCCTATATAACGACGGTGATACGGGAGATCAAATCTCTCAGCTGGAAGAATATACACTTGATCTGAAATAAGGCCGAGAAATCACTGAAGCAGAAAGAAAGAAAAATGTGATAAGTGAAGAATTGCCAGTAGATTTCTAGAGCATGGAATTCGATGGAGTTGTAAGCAAAGAAGGAGTCAGAGCAGAAGTTTGGTTGCACAATCACAAATCCAGGTATTCAGAAAACCATTCTTGCAAACTAAATTTTCAATGCACTAACAACATAGCCGAGTACAAAGCTTTGATGCTCAGTCTGAAACTACTAAAGAAGGTTGGTGCCAAACAAATCATGGTAAGAGGGGACTTCGAATTAATTATCAAACAAATTAAAGGTGATTATGCAGCAAAACATCCCCATATCAGAGCTTATAGGAATGTTGTTTTTGATGCCCTTAAATGTTTCACTGAAGTTGATTTTCAGGTGATGCCCAGGGGACAAAATATTTTAGCAGATGGGTTATCTACGTCAGCAACTACATGCAAGATACCTTTTCGTTCCACTCGCCCATACACGGTGGAGGTGAAGTGTAGACCGAATGTCCCAGACAACATCAGATACTGGCAGGTATTTGGGAACGATGACCAAATTGAATATTTTCTACAATGTAAAAATGATTTCAAGTGTACAAACATAGACTTAGAAAATGAGGATGAAAATGTAAATAAATCTGATTTTGGAAATGATAGTGTAAATAAGATAGATTCAGGAGATCACGTGAAGATGACATAGAATCTGATGTTTTGCATTTAAAGAGTAATGTTTTACCTAAGGGTTTAGTTCCTTTAGAAGACCTTTTTAATTTTAATGATGTAGCTAAAAAACCAAAAATTGAAGCCAGTGGTAAATAGGTTGAAGACGTTAACATAAGGATAGAAGAGAAGCCCAGGATAGTAAAACTTTCTAAATATTTACCTCCTGAGCAGAAACTCAAATACATTGAACTTTTCAAGGAATATGCAGACGTGTTTTCTTAGGGTTACGAAGATTTAAAATCTTATGACACAAGCATCATACAATATAGGATCTCGATAAAATAAGATCAAAAACCTTTCAGACAGAAACTTAGGAGAATCAATCCCAAGTTACTTCCCTTGATAGAAAAAGAAATCAAAATGATGTATGATGCTAAAATCATAGTTCCCTTACAATTTTCAAAATGGGTTTCAAATCTGGTCCCAACCCAAAAGAAGTCTGGGGAAATCAGGCTTTGCATTGATTGTCGAAACCTGAATAAAATTTCTCTAAAGGACAACTGCCCATTATCGAAAATGGACCACATCTTACAAAAGGTAGTTGGATCCAGCCGAATCTCCTTACTGGATGGTTTCTCAGGCTATAACCAGGTTCTCGTTCACCGGAATGACCAAGAGAAAACAACCTTCACAACACCTTGGGGCACCTTCATGTATGTGAAAATGCCTATCGGGTTGATGAACGTTGGGGCCACTTTCCAAAGAGCAATGAACATCGCTTTTGTGGAAGAACTTGGAAAATTTATTGTCATTTATCTGGACGACGTAACTGTGTATTCCCAATCTAATGACGAGAACTTAAGACATTTCAGACAAGTATTCGAGAAATGTAGGAAATTTGGGATTTCTCTAAATCCTAAGAAAAGCCTTTTCGGATTAGAGGAAGGTAAATTGTTGGGGCACATAATCTCTAAGGATGGAATTAAGATAGATCCCAGTAGAATAGAAGCCATTCAGAAATTAGAACACCCATGGAATATCAAGGAGTTATAGTCTTTCGTTGGAAAAATAATTTTTTTGAGAAGATTCATACCTAACCTAGCCGAGCTTCTCAAGAACATCACAAACATGTTAAAAAAGGACACAAAAATAAAATGGGACACCGAATCTAAACTGTTTTTTGAACAAGTTAAACGTGCACTCACACAGGCTCCAGTCTTGATTAGTCCTGACTTCACCAAATATTTTTATCTTTTTTCTTTCGCTTCTGAACATACCATTGCAGCAGTATTACTACAAAAAAACAACAAAGGGTATGAACAGCCCATAGCCTTTTTCACTAAAGCATTAAGAGATGCTACTTTGAATTATAAAATAATGGAGAAACAAGATTTTTCCCTGGTCAAAGCTATAAAGGATTTTAGAGTGTATATTCTCCATTCCCACACCATCGCATATGTTCCGAACGCGGTAGTAAAAGACATTTTAACTCAGGACAATCCAAATGGATGAAGAGGAAAATGGATTGCTATCATTCTGGAGTATGACATAGAGATTAATCCTACTAAATTGATTAAAGGTCAAGGTCTAGCAAAGTTAATGGTTGAATCCAATTTCCATGCTCTTGATATTAATTTCTTAGCTGCAGAAGATGAATAGGGAGAGAAAGCGACTCCAAGCGTGAAAGAGGTATTTCTGAACTCTCCATGGTATACAGACCTAATATTTGTTTTGCATAACTTACAAGGTCCCCCTGGTCTGACCAAAACTAAATCTAGGTTTTTGAAATTGAAAGCATTAAAATTTTGCATTCTAGAAGGCAATCTATATTGGAACGATCCTGGAGGTATTTTGTTGAATTGTCTGTTAAAAGATGAAGCTGACAAAGTTTTGCAGGATTTTCATGCTGGAGACTGTGGTGGTCATCTGAGCTGGAAGACCACAGCTAATAAAATTCTCAGAGCTAGGTTCTATTGGCCTACGGTGTTCACCGATGTGCATCAGAATGTGACTTCGTGTCATAAATGTCAGGTTTTCGAGGGCAAAAAGAAGCTTCTTCCTTTGCCCCTGAAACCAATCTCTGTTGAAGCTCTTTTCCAGCAATGGGGATTAGACTTTATCGAAGAAATACATCCTCCCTATTTGGGCTAGCACAGGTGGATTCTTACTACCACAGACTATTTCACAAAATGGATCGAATTTGTACCAAGTAGGCAAGCTAATGATTCTGTCATTATTAAATTTCTTGAAAATAATATCTTGTCTCGTTTTGGATGTCCTAGAAATATTATAACTGACAATGCAGCTACTTTCCAATCTAAGAAGCTCATATACTTTTGCAACCAGTATCATATTGGTTTGGGTCATTCCACATCTTATTACCCTCAGGGAAATGGGCTGGCGGAGTCATCCAATAAGACCCTGGTGAACATTATTAAGAATACTTTGCAAGGAAACAAAAAACCATGGCATAACAAGCTGGTTTTTTCACTATGGGACGACAGACTGACCACCAAGAGGTCAATTGGTATGTCACCATATCATCTGGTCTATGGCACTGAAGCAGTTTTTCCCACTTCCTGTCATGAAATTGTTGCAAGAGATGCAAGTCGAGCCGAACGACTCCCAAAGAAGGATAAACCAGATGATCCACTTGCAGCAATCTAGAGAAGAAGTATACAAAAAAACTCAGGTTGTCCAAGAGAGCATTAAAAAGATCTTTGACAAAAGAACTAAAGAAGATGACTTTGAGCTAGGTGACTTGGTTATGAGATGGGATGCCCGAAATGAGGATAAGGGGAAGCATGGAAAATTCGACAGTCTATGGAAGGGACCTTTCATAATTCAAGCATTCAGAGGAAATAATGCCTTCTTGCTCAACAACAGTGATGGGACCAATCTGCCAGGAGGACCTGTAAATGGCAGAATGTTGAAGCACTATTCACCTCCTTAGTAGGGACCTTCAGTCACATTTTTCCATTGTACAAACCCTTTTTATTTTGATTACAAGTTTTTGAATGAAATAACTTTGATCAGATGGTTGAAGCCAGTAGAGAAGGCCCTAAGCCACTGAACATTGTTTTCCAGTTTTCAAAAATAAAAACCAATCAAGCAACAAAGGAAACTATGGAGAAAGTTTTTCAGAACATCAGGAATTAGGATTCTTGGCACTTCACAAGGAGAGTACCATCCCCAGGTGGAGTCGTTGTTATAACCCTATAATTTATAGGATCAATTGGTGACTGAAATGTTATCTCTTTAGTGCTTTTTGTTTATCAAATGATTTTCCATTCTGCAAATAATTTGAGAAAAGGAAAAAGAAAAGAAAAGAAAAAGAATAAAAGAGGGCATAAAAGAAATTCAATAGAGCCCCATGCAATAACAATGATTTGGTCCATACAATTCAAGCATGGCCAAGTTCTTTTAAATTTATGTTGATAGGAGTAGTGAATAAGCTTGGCTAAACTATTTAATCTTAGCCAAGCGATTTAGGTTAGTTAGTGAATAAATTTGACCAAACTACCTAATCTTGGTCAAATAACCCCAGGATAGAGTAATTTCTTAGTCCAACAGTTTAATCTGGGCTAATTGTCATAGGTAATTAGGTTAGAGCATAGGGTTGTTTGCTTTATCTCAATAAAACAAGCTTGATGATCAATGTTGAACCATATCTTTGGGGTTTAAAAGGTTTGATGTCTAACCCCTTAGTGATAAAAACATGGAAAAGCTTGGAAAAAACCATGATATGCACTTATCCTAAGTTTTGCGGAGCACATATGCCTTCGCGCTCTCAGTTAAGCACAATGCATAGATGAACGGTCGGAGAGAAGGTGCCCAGATCTATGGTTGAAAATATTTTTCGGACCCCCCTGACCGTTCTACCTTTAAGGGTGTGGGGGGGGGTTAGAATCAGAGATAACAAAGGTGCACATCTGAACAACTCAGGCATCAGGGCCTAGATCCCCGGCCTAGAGTGGATTTTGGGCCCCCCCCCGACCATTCTTTTTTTGATGGTGGGGGGGGGGGGAGGGGGGGTCCAGAATGAAGTCTAAACATCGCGCACAGATCTACGGTTGAGAAGAAAGCACAAAAATCAATGCTTCATGGTGTTTTTCGGACCCCCCTGACCGATCTGTCTTTAACGGAGGGGGGGGGTCCGAAATGGAATATTTTCTGGCGAGCCCTTTTCATCTATGTGGGAGGAATCTATTGGGTTAAACTCCCACCGCCTCCCAAGGTCTGACATACCTTGTCACCCCATGACGTCATTATCCACATTTTTCCCCTAGAGGTCACGTCTCATTACTTTGTCAGTCCATTCCCCTTGTTCACCCTTTACAAGTTCTCTCACCATGGTTACTCCCCAATCAACTCCCGCCACGTCACCCAAATGTATTCTTTAGTCATTGTCACCTGCCATCTCACGCTCTAAATGACCTGTTGGCCATTTATTACTGGCTAACTTATCCATTAACCTATTGACCTGTCTCCCGCGCCCAACGAGTATCCATTTGCTCAAAACTACCTTCACCCTTCATTCCCTCGTCATTTACCCTGTCACTGCACCAGAGAATTTTTTCCCCGTTTTCCTCTCCGTTACAATCAACTGTCCAAAGCCACCATCATCCCCGCTAAAAATTGTTTGATTTGCAGGGATTTTTACAATGATGGCGCAAAAATCCTTGAGAGAAAAAGTTGAGGAAAATCCTTTCCTCTCGCCCCCTGTTGACCTCGACAGGATCCCTCTGGCCGACAAAGACCATTTAATCGCAAACACCAGATTCTAATTCGACTTCGTGGACTTGTAGTCATGGCTCAAAGAGGTTTTCCTTGACCAGAGCAATGAAATTGGGCTCTAAGAGTCAAACCTTCCCCTGTATCTTTTCCCCCAGGTTCACCATTTCCCCGAATTCATCCTCAAATGCCAAGCTCATTACCTTCCTGACCAAAGAGCCATATTTTCTTCATCTGGAGAAACTATGTTCTTCATTACACTAGAAACCATTGATCAGATGATGCAGATACCCAGAGCCGAATCCACCTCACCTTTCAGCCTTGAAATCATCATGGAACTATACCAGAAATTATCATTTCCCCAAAGAGCTCATATTTTCGAGCTTTTTCTCCCACAGGCCACTCAGCTACAAATCCCCCATATCCTTCATCCCTGTTCTCAGTAAAGGGAAACCAGTTCATCTCGTCGCTCTGCGCCCTGCTTGGGTATTTTTTGGATCAATGGGTGGATGAACCCATATTGGGTTTTCTGTCCAACTTCTCCACAGATGAGAAACCCACCACTCAATTTGACTACAATGCCTTCCTGGCAAACAAAATTCATGAGCAATTCTCAAATTTCACCACAGAAGGCATGTTCCAATATTCCTCAATACTGGCTTACATGTTCATATTCTTTCAAGTGGACAAATTCTCATTTTCGATGCAGAATATGGACAAGGATGGGCGGCCACAGGCAGTGACAACGTGGACGTCGCTGCTCAGACACAACTCTATAGAATTCAGCTTCAAACAATTTATCGAGTAGTTCTACCATCCTGTGGTGAGCATGCTCAGTGGTAGACCTGAGCTGAGAATAAATGAGGAAATTCAAAGGATCTTACACCTTTCAGACCTTGCAAAAATGGGAGATTGGTACCTCTACCAAGACCACAGAGAGATCAAAGTGTATGGGTGCGAATTGGCTCCATACAAGTTACCCAAGTATCTGCTCGTGAGGATATTTTCCCTAGAGTACATAAGGCAGGTGATCAACTCAGATGACATACATTTTGTGTCTCTAAAAAAGAAGCAACAACTTAGGATCAAAGGGAAAATAGGATCATTCATCTGCAATAGTCGAGGCATTGGGGAGGAAGCAAATAGACTGTTAAAGGAGATGAAGTTTTTTGTTAGCTTCATATGGCATTATGACCCCTGTGGGATAATTTCAGAGATGAGAGTTAAGAATAAGAATATCCCATATGTCCACACATCTAGGCCTGAGATAGAGAAGTCCGCCAACCAGACAGAATGGGAGCCAAACACTTTGGTTGAGACATAACAGCAGGACCTTTCAGTCACTATCTCATAGACAACTACGCCACAGGCTCCCAAGGAGAAAAGGCCCAGGAAGGACACTTCACCATCCATCACTCAAGTATCATCCAAAGAGTTCCAATTACACACCAAGAGGCCAAAAACCAGTCCGGCACCCGACACGGCTGGTGAAAATGGAATTCAATCCACTACAACTATGGAGGTTGATCGGTTTCTCCTTAGTACAAGAAGCAAACAAATCATGACTACAGTGTTGCCCAAGAAGCCTACAGATAATCCACTAGCCAACCAACTGAGCAAAATAGGACCGAAATTGAGTATTTTTTAGAAGTATGATTTGATCAAAAAGAAAAATCAGACGCTGACCAGTAGCACGTATGCTCAGTTCTGGAAGCAAACATCCACTGCACAACATAGGCTATTGTCTGCATTCGACACTAAGAAGGGTAGAATGCACATGGCGTTTCTGCAAGCACAGGTGCCAGACCCGAAAGTAATCATCGATTACAAAAGGGAAACATTTGAATTTCAGACTAAAGATGTGCATCCAGCTGATCAAATGGATCTGCATAGGCAAACTGGAGAAATGGTTTTCTCCACATTGACGAATGCTTCTACTGTTGCCTCCAAGTTACAGGTGTCTCTGAGCAATGTCCAGATGCAGCTAAAGTTAGAAAAAATATCAGCCTTTGCCAAGGATAACAGGATTAAGATGTTGGAAGAACTGGTCCTCAAGATCGGATACGATCCCTCGAATGTGAAAGCAGTTGAGGAGATGCTCAAAAATAAAAATGTCGATATAGCCTCTCTGAGGAAACAGTTAAAATTTCCACCAACAAAAGACTCACAGGCAAAGGAAATAGCGGAAATAGAAGGGGAAAAGGATGAGATGCTCAAGTTGATCATGGAGCAGAATGCACAATTGAAGGAAATGGAAGTGGAATTGGAAAAACTAGTGAAAGAGAAGGAGCAGTCAAAGCCCATGGAAGTCATTCCACTGAGCGCAGTTCCACTCATAGGAGTGAGCACAGTGTCTGTAGCAGAAATTCCCTTGGCAACTCCACTGACAGCCCTGGAGAAGACTTTTAAACTGGCTAAATCCATGGAAGAAATGAATTTGTAAGAGACAGATATTATCAGAATCAAAAAGGAGATTGAGAACCTTCAGGAACTCAAGTCTTCTTACCAAACTAGCTACTCCAAGGAAAAACAAACATCAGACCAGCGCAAACAGGAATTGCAACAGCTTCAGAAGCAAACAGTGGCAGGCAAAACACTTGTCGAGGTCAAGGAAAGTGTTTGGATGGACATCACCAAGTCCATGAATGAAATATGGTCGATGATACAAATCATGTTCGAGAAAAACGAGCTGGTGCAAAGAAGTCAACAAGCTATTGAAAAGATAAGATCAGAACTGGGAGAGATGCTCACAGAAGCTGCTGAGATCATCAAATTTCTGAATTCCAAAACCAGAGAGGAGCTAGAGGATTTGAAGATTGAAGATAGGATAGAGACCATCCTTGAGGTCAAGAGGGTCCTGACCAAGAGAGGATTGATGCTACAGCTGGAGAAAAAGGTCTAGACCATGGACGCAGGAGTGAAAAGATTTTTCAACAAGATCGAAGCTCTACAGAAGAAAGGTCTTCCTGGTTTAAGAGTTATAAATGACAAGTTAATGATGTTTGTCGATTACAAAAAGAAACTAGTCATTGTGTCTAAGGATAGTTCAAAATTCTTAGGAATACAAGGCAGTATCACGGGCAAGGCATTCTTAGATGCTTTACAGTTAGACATCAACATACAGCATGAGATCTGATACATCTTCATCATCAAGCCAACTTTTACCAAGTACATAGAGATGGATGAAGTATACCGAAGATTTCTCAAAGTCAGCGTTCCCAGTCACCTTCGATGGGAAGAGCTTTGTAATCTAATAGAGTAGTCGATGAGGTGTCCAAGCCTAGTCAGCTATCCAGTCAGACGAGGTCATGCAGAGGCCTCACCAACGGTTCACCCCTGAAATCAACATGAAGTTTCAACACATCATCAAGCAGTTTCCTAAATTTGTGTATCTTGTTAAGTTAGTTAACTAAATTTAGATTTGCCACGTCCTGATCTTTAATGACAGGATCGTATGTAATTTTGATTATAAATACTTCAAACTTTGAAGTACTGAGGGTTGATCTTTACGCCCTGCAAGCTACAAGACTGTAATCTTTATCAAGAGATCTTCCAGTAATACAAAGAGACGTTTTTCACAGGATTCTCACGTGTTATTCATTGGTGATGTTTTATTTTCTATGTTGAATGTTCTTCCTGCTCAGTTGTCATATTTTTTTCTAATCTAATCTTTTAAAAGTAACGTGATGCAGGATCATCGCCAACTCATCAAGGAGCATCGCCCAAGACAAGCGAGCCAGCATGAAAGACAACAAACAGTTAGACAAGGCCAGCCGAAAACTTTTTGAATTTTCATTAAGATGATGCGCCAATGTATAAATGAACCATTTATGGAAAACGCCTTTGTATATTATAATAGACCTTGAGCCTTTAAGCTCTCATCCTTAGGTAGATAAGGCATTTAATAGATTTAATGCAGGTAGATAGATGTTTAAGTCTAGATTAGACAGTTGTAGAGTTCATGAGGGAAAACGGATATAGACACCCTCCTTTGTACATTGTAACATAATTTTAGAAATGAGCAGCATTCAGAAGAGGAGAGCAGATAGAGAATTTGTGAAGAAAAACCATGTACATATTTGAGTTAATAGAAGAGAGTCTTTGATTCAAATTCATGTCAAGTGTTGTTTTCTCTGTATATATTGTTTGTGTTCTCATGAATGTTTGTTTCTGGTTATGCATTTTCTTTAGATATGTTGTGCATGTGGTTTCAGGGTTTTAACTGAAGTCTGAGAGAGAAGAGAATAAGTTTCAATTGTTTCTCTATCTGAACCAGGAGATTCCTGCAAAGAGTGCAGTCGAATTCATCTTCATAGAGTGCGTTGATGAGGGTTCAGTAGTTTAACTCTTATTCTCATTCAACCAGAAGTCTCAAGAGTTTGTTGAGACCGTGTAAAGAAGGTGCAGGAGGAATTAGAAATCTCAGTTGTCAGTCTGAGAAAGGAGCTAAGGACTGACGCTGCAGGGAGTGCGCAGAGTCTGAGGGATTCAACACTTGAAAAGTTGTTGAACGCTGACGTTACAAGGAGTGCGCAAACATTTCTCAGAGGGAGTCAGAGTAAATAAGCTCAAGAGGGATAGAACCCTTGTAATATCATGAAAGAGAACCCAGGGAGTTGGGCCAGGGAAGGTTTCGAACAGGAGTTGCAAGCACAAGTTTGGAGAATGGGCCTCGGAAAAAGTACTTAGTCGGTTCCCAGAAATCCTCAAGGAGGAGGAGTCGACGGTCAGGATTCGCAGAAGAAATCAGCGAAATCCCGTCAACCGTCAGATCTCGGAAGAGTTGTGTATAGGTTGAACCTAAGCGTGTCGAGAAGGAGCCAGGGTTCATCGGAGATTCGTCTCATCGGAGGATCGGGACTCCGGAGACAGGAGTCTTATGTGTTGTAATCCCGATTTGTGATTTTTCGACGTGAGCAAAGCCGTTGATCCGAGATAAAGGGAGCCGTTGGATCTACGCGTGACCTCGCGTCTCGGGTAATCGTGAGTTGAAGTCCCAAGTTGGTGCAACAAATATTGCGATATCGCAAAGGGCGATATCCCGACAGGCTCTAAACCATCGATCAGGTGGGACACGTGTCAGGAGATCCCGAGGAATCGGGGATCGGAGAATCGGGATTTGCAAGAGCAGAGAAAACTCGCAGCTTGAACTCGCGAAGCGCGATATCCCGACAGAGAGGTCATGTGGGCCACAGCTAGAGTGAGTGGGAGACAGGTGGCATCGGGGATCGGGAATCGGGAACATGAGAGGTGAGTGATTTTCAACATCATAAATTCTAATTTCCCAACGAGTAAAATCCTAACAAGAGCAAGGGAAAGCCTTGGCCAATACTCATCGGATTTCGGAGTTTTGTGAGACCCGAATCCGTGTTTTCAGGACTCGCGATACAGCGAGGTCCGATATCCCAATAAAGGCAAAGGGAGATCACTGAGAGAGCATCCTGTGGGTGCGGAAAGGTTCCGATAAAGGATTTGAAGGGGTAGTTAAACTCTTCGGGCCGAGGAAAGGGAAGGTCCTGGTGGAAGCGGGACGCGCGGGTGGCACGTGCTGCGGCATAATGCACATTGCAAGATTTATATTTGTATACCCTGTTTCATACTTTGAAAGATTTTAATGTTTATCTTATGATATTACAGTGAAGAAATTCTTAAATGCTTCTTTACTTTAATTGATATTCTCATATTTTCTGCTATTCATCACTTTACTGCTAAAGGAATCCAACGAATGCATTATCTTGCCCTGTGAAAAGAATCTTTTGTTTATGGTTTAGATTTCTATCTTTATAATACAGACCCCATAGCCCAATGGATGTGTAAAGCCCTTTTCATCCAACCTAACAAAAAACAACAAACCTTTTCAATCTTATTTCATTTTATATAACTAGCCTAATATCTTAAAGATAGAACATAGTTAAATCATATAGAGAGATCCCTCTCTGAAACTGGTAGGGCTAGATTCTAGTTTCAAAGTGGTTGGATAAAGTTACCTCTTGTAGATTTCTTCTTTTCTGACAACCTCTGGGAATTTACAGAGCGTTAACAGATCGCACCTGGCCTGAGCCACACCAACCCTTAACATGGCTAGATTTTTGGTCCCGGCAGGTTTCAAACCATTGACTTTAACATCACAGAGTGCCTTAACAACACATTCTGTCACTGACTATCCTACACCTCGGGGACGTACTTTCCACACTATTAATAGTGCTTTCAACTTCCTTTTATTTCGAAAAATGCTCACCCTTTTAGATTTTTGATATAGATATGCATATGCACATAGAGTGTGAAGGAAGCGAGGTGATACGAGAGTTTCTTTGATTTGCTGAGTAGATTTTATGCAATTTAGTTTAACCCACAAGTCTCCCCAAAAATCATCATAGTATTTGCCATCTTCTTAATGTGAATTGGATGGAGCTCAAATAAAAGAGTGGATATATGTTTTCTTATACTTATGGGTTATCATGGTACACTCAAAAGGCACATGTGTTCCACCACAAATATCAGTCCATACCTACAACTAAGAACTTTATAAATGTTCATTCAGATAGAACAACCTGTGCATATTATGACTTGTAAGAAAAATCTGCAGTATGTGACCAGAATTAACCAACCCCTTCACCAAAATTTAAAGGGAAATCCTCAAGGCAGACTAAGAGTCAAATCAACTCAAGGAAATACCAGTGGTCAAATCAAAAGATGGGGGAATCTGTATATAAATCAAAACTGAAATCAAAAGTGAATTCATGAAAACTAAACTAAACTAAAAGTAAATTTGAAGCTAGAATGGCAGTCATCAAAATGATGAAAATTGCCTGAAAAAGATAAGAAGAGAAAACAACAACGAGTAATAAATATTGCAGTAGCAATAGAAGAAGTATTTCAGTGGATAGTTGACAGTAAGCTAAGGGAAATCAATAATCAAGAAAAAATAGCCAGTTAATATCAAGCCCAATGAAAATATTCACAGAGTTTCTGATCTGAAATAAAAACAAACCAAAGTACAAGAATTGATTATCTAATGGAAAATATTTGCAACACAATTCTCAAATCCAATTTTCATATATGATTTTCTTTTCATTTAGTGCTACAAAACAATTCCAGGAATCAAGCAACATGGGTTAATGTAGATGCTCAATCAAAAAAGATTTTTGAAAACCAATTTTAAGAAATGCTCCATAAACCCATATCCTCTCAAGATTTCTCGACATAAGCAATTCCTTTGCAATTTTCAAAACGCTGAATTTTCCAAGAACATAAATTACATTTCTCACCAAAGTGTCATTTTCTCTTTGCCATAAAAGATAATTATTAATACCAAAGATTCATTTTGATAATGCAAAGAAATATCACAACTATGGAGGTTATCAAAATAGTCATGAAAATGACTCCAAATATCAACTAGATCAAAAACCAATATGTGAGTAAATAAATGTGAATATATTTCTTATCAGTTGATAAGTTGGTGACAATCTTGATTTATTAATTCAAGAATATTGGAAAGGAATTTGAGCATTCAAGTTTTAGATTAACACTTCCCTGTGTTGTTTTCATTCCAAGAGAAAAATTCAGAGTTGTTGGTTGCACACACCATTTTCTCAACCTGCATAACAAAAGAGAAAGGTGTGATCAACTCTTAGACAGTTGGGAAGAAATCCTCCTCTCAATGACTGNAATTAACCAACCCCTTCACCAAAATTTAAAGGGAAATCCTCAAGGCAGACTAAGAGTCAAATCAACTCAAGGAAATACCAGTGGTCAAATCAAAAGATGGGGGAATCTGTATAAACATAAATCAAAACTGAAATCAAAAGTGAATTCATGAAAACTAAACTAAACTAAAAGGAAATTTGAAGCTAGAATGGTAGTCATCAAAATGATGAAAATTGTCTGAAAAAAGATAAGAAGAGAAAACAACAACAAGTAATAAATATTGCAGTAGCAATAGAAGAAGTATTTTAGTGGATAGTTGACAGTAAGCTAAGGGAAATCAATAATCAAGAAAAAATAGCCAATTAATATCAAGCCCAATGAAAATATTCACAGAGTTTCTGATCTGAAATAAAAACAAACCAAAGTACGAGAATTGATTATCTAATGGAAAATATTTGCAACACAATTCTCAAATCCAATTGTCATATATGATTTTCTTTTCATTTAGAGCTACAAAACAATTCCAGGAATCAAGCAACATGGGTTAATGTAGATGCTCAATCAAAAAAGATTTTTGAAAACCAATTTTAAGAAATGCTCCATAAACCCATATCCTCTCAAGATTTCTCGACATAAGCAATTCCTTTGCAATTTTCAAAACGCTGAATTTTCCAAGAACATAAATTACATTTCTCACCAAAGTGTCATTTTCTCTTTGCCATAAAAGATAATTATTAATACCAAAGATTCATTTTGATAATGCAAAGAAATATCACAACTATGGAGGTTATCAAAATAGTCATGAAAATGACTCCAAATATCAACTAGATCAAAAACCAATATGTGAGTAAATAAATGTGAATATATTTCTTATCAGTTGATAAGTTGGTGACAATCTTGATTTATTAATTCAAGAATATTGGAAAGGAATTTGAGCATTCAAGTTTTAGATTAACACTTCCCTGTGTTGTTTTCATTCCAAGAGAAAAATTCAGAGTTGTTGGTTGCACACACCATTTTCTCAACCTGCATAACAAAAGAGAAAGGTGTGATCAACTCTTAGACAGTTGGGAAGAAATCCTCCTCTCAATGACTGRCTTATTGAAATGAAACTAAAAAAAGAAAAGTAAATAATAGAATTAAAAYTAATTCTAGGAAAGMATGCTAAGATAAAATAAACTTAAACTAAGTTGGTTGTCATAAATCTCTGTGTAAGGGYGCGTGMATTCATCAAGCATTCATCTTATGTTCATTTAGTTAATTKCCACAACTTTCTCCYTRAGAGATAAGCACTAAGTGCTTTCCCACATTATTCCCTTCAACAAGATACTAAGTTCCATTGACTGTTGTGAGATGTGAATCCTTGGACACAATGTCTTGTTCTTTAAATCATAATTAATCAAATTAAACAAGACCATAAGACTTCATTCCCATCCATCTTTTGAAGGAATCAATCCACCAACAAACATTAGTTATAAAAATCTGATTGAAAACTTATTACCATGGCTAAAATGAAAACAAATGTTGAAAACTTGAAATTAGAATCTTAGAAGTTACCTTGACACATTCCATTAAGATACTTACAACTCCCAAGCATTTGAATGATTTCAACATTGAGATAAGGATATAATACTTAGTTATGACAAAAAATCATATTACCCAAGAATGTAACCAAGATTAGTAGCTTGAAATTAGCAAACCCAAAGGATAAAAAGATATTGTTGAAGAACATATCAGGTATGAAAATTCATTAAATTGGTAGTGCTAAAATCGAGTCTTTGGTCAATCATTGGATTGGGGAATAAAAGGATGTGTTCCCAATCAATTTTCTGAAAAATATGTCAGAAAAAAAGATTTAAATTACCATGTCATCCAGAATGTCAAAAATGTGTTTCCAGGCAGCCTGAAAGAATGTCTCTTGATATTGTATAAGAGAGGAAGCTTGGGTGAAGAAAGCTATAACGTAAAAGACAGACTCACACTTAAAATATCCATTGAACAAAGCATAGGGCAATGGCAGCCAATGCCCAGAAATTGAAACTAAAAGTAATGAAATAAAATAACTCAAACGAAATAACATGTCAGCTAAATTCACTATGCTAAAATGGTCTAAATAGAAAAATCATGTTGGCTGAAAGTGATCAAAGAAAAGAGTGTATGAGAAAGAAAAGATTTGGATAAATCTAAACCCAAGGAAAAATAATCATCTAAGGAGATTACAAGGATTTGGAGTGGCTTGGATTTTAGATGGGAAGAATTTTAATACTCATAATTTAAAATTAATCTATATGGGACAGAAAGATCAACACTCATAATAAATTCCATCAAGCAAAAGATTCCAATTAGAATCGTATTCATATGATGATTGAATACCTTTGAGTGCTCATTTTCATCCCAAGAGGAACTAAATAGTATCTTCATTTTAAAATATTCCACTTGTAAGATGAGAACATGCTTGGACAAGATTTGACATGATGATCGTGCATAAAATCAGTGATCTAAAAATTACCCAACACATGGAAAATTTTTGAGAATAAGATGAAATAAAATTTTCCCCATATCAAAATTAAATTGAAAAATCCAATCAAGGGAAAATTAATGGTCAAGCCTTCTATTTCTCTCCACCTCTGCTGAGAATGCGTTTATTGATCAACCAACAATAATGAAAAGAGAATGCAAACAGAGAACTAATTAAAAACTAGAAAGAAAAATTGAATTATGCAAAGGAAAAAAAACACTAGTCTATTCTACCCTACTCCTAATCTATGCTACAATGGCTGAAAAATGAACTATGTAAAGTCATAATGCCAATGTATCCATCCAAGTAATCCCAAGCCTGCAAATATATGTTCATGACAAGAAATCAGTAACAACACTTGGAATAAAAATAGAGTAAAGATAAGAAAAATTAAAGCATGATAAACTCTATCCACTATATTAAAAATATCATTGCGATAATTCATGAGGAATTAACCCGAGTAAGATCTCTCCAACCATACTTCAATTCTATAATGAAATCTTGTGTTACTATCATAGAATTGATGGAGGGAGTTCAATGGAAAGTAGCATACCAAATGAGAACCGTGCATAGAATTCACGTGAAGTGTGCTCGGTGAGAGAATCTTCATGTCGATAAAGTTGTTTATCCCTAAAGACAAACCAAAAGAATGAGAGCCTGAAATAACCATCGGGGTAGATTGAAATGCCTCATTATCATGAAAATCCTCCTTGGACTCACACTTCAAGTAACCATATACTTGAGATAGACTAGTGAGATCAAATGATATGCATGAGCTAGGACCAACCATGGTATGAGATATATCTTTAGAATAGTGGTGAGATCCACTAGTATCAACAATATTAACTATAGGGCTATCTGTACAAGAAGATTCACTATTTTTAAAAATGAAGAAGAAAAAGAAGAATACATATTTTGAGAAACATTTTCTACATAATCCTCTTCATTCCATGGAAAAGGATAATAAGGCATGGTTGTAATAAACTCATGGGAAGATGCCTTATCCTCTATATCTTCCATATGCACATTACCGCCATCAATTACTTCAAAAGGGGTTAGCTTTATTGAGTTCATTTGAATCGAATGGTGGGTGGTTTCCTACAAAGTCAAACTATTAAAAATATCATGATATAAATAGAAATAAGTGGAAGATTTCATAGAATGAAAAGCTTCTCTAGAACAAGAGGGATTTTCATAAAGTGACTCCCTAAATGGTAGTTTCTCCTCTTTAAGAACATCAGTGACTGATTGTGAGTATGTGGGCTCCACACTAGGAATGGTTTCACAACCAACACATTCTTCTTCAACATGGTTTTTCTCTTGTAAACAAGAAGTGGGTTGTGTGTTACAAGAG
>JZKD02S1655749.1:109699-121021 GCA_000966675.3 Picea glauca
AGAGATAAGCACTAAGTGCTTTCCCACATTATTCCCTTCAACAAGATACTAAGTTCCATTGACTGTTGTGAGATGTGAATCCTTGGACACAATGTCTTGTTCTTTAAATCATAATTAATCAAATTAAACAAGACCATAAGACTTCATTCCCATCCATCTTTTGAAGGAATCAATCCACCAACAAACATTAGTTATAAAAATCTGATTGAAAACTTATTACCATGGCTAAAATGAAAACAAATGTTGAAAACTTGAAATTAGAATCTTAGAAGTTACCTTGACACATTCCATTAAGATACTTACAACTCCCAAGCATTTGAATGATTTCAACATTGAGATAAGGATATAATACTTAGTTATGACAAAAAATCATATTACCCAAGAATGTAACCAAGATTAGTAGCTTGAAATTAGCAAACCCAAAGGATAAAAAGATATTGTTGAAGAACATATCAGGTATGAAAATTCATTAAATTGGTAGTGCTAAAATCGAGTCTTTGGTCAATCATTGGATTGGGGAATAAAAGGATGTGTTCCCAATCAATTTTCTGAAAAATATGTCAAAAAAAAGATTTAAATTACCATGTCATCCAGAATGTCAAAAATGTGTTTCTGGGCAGCCTAAAAGAATGTCTCTTGATATTGTATAAGAGAGGAAGCTTGGGTGAAGAAAGCTATAACCTAAAAGACAGACTCACACTTAAAATATCCATTGAACAAAGCACAGGGCAATGACAGCCAATGCCCCAAAAATTGAAACTAAAAGTAATGAAATAAAATAACTCAAACGAAATAACATATCAGCTAAATTCACTATGCTAAAATGGTCTAAATAGAAAAATCATGTTGGCTGAAAGTGATTAAATAAAAGAGTGTATGAGAAAGAAAATATTTGGATAACTCTAAACCCAAAGAAAAATAATCATCTAAGGAGATTACAAGGATTTGGAGTGGCTTGGATTTTAGATGAGAAGAATTTTAATACTCATAATTTAAAATTAATCTGTATGGGACAGAAAGATCAACACTCATAATAAATTCCATCAAGCAAAAGATTTCAATTAGAATCATATTCATATGATGATTGAATACCTTTGAGTGCTCATTTTCATCCCAATAGGAACTAAATAGTATCTTCATTTTAAAATATTCCACTTGTAAGATGAGAACATGCTTGGACAAGATTTGACATGATGATCATGCATAAAATCAGTGATCTAAAAATTACCCAACACATGGAAATTTTTTAAGAATAAGATGAAATAAAATTTTCCCCATAACAAAATTAAATTGAAAAATCCAATCAAGGGAAAATTAATGGTCAAGCCTTCTATTTCTCTCCACCTCTGTTGAGAATACGTTTATTGATCAACCAACAATAATGAAAAGAGAATGCAAACAGAGAACTAATTAAAAACTAGAAAGAAAAATTGAATTATGCAAAGGAAAAAAAACACTAGTCTATTCTACCCTACTCCTAATCTATGCTACAATGGCTGAAAAATGAACCATGTAAAGTCATAATGCCAATGTATCCATCCAAGTAATCCCAAGCCTGCAAATATATGTTCATGACAAGAAATCAGTGACAACACTTGGAATAAAAATAGAGTAAAGATAAGAAAAATTAAAGCAAGATAAACTCTATCCACTATATTAAAAATATCATTGCGATAACTCATGAGGAATTAACACGAGTAAGATCTCTCTAACCATACTTCAATTCTATAATGAAATCTTTTGTTACTATCATAGAATTTATGGAGGGAGTTCAATGGAAAGTAGCATACCAAATGAGAACCGTGCATAGAATTCACGTGAAGTGTGCTCGGTGAGAGAATATTCATGTCGATAAAGTTGTTTATCCCTGAAGACAAACCAAAAGAATGAGAGCCTGAAATAACCATCGGGGTAGATTGAGATGCCTCATTATCATGGCAAGCCTCCTTGGACTCACACTTCAAGTAACCATATACTTGAGATAGACTAGTGAGATCAAATGATATGCATGAGCTAGGACCAACCATGGTATGAGATATATCTTCAGAACAATGGTGAGATCCACTAGTATCAACAATATTAACTATAGGGCTATCTGAACAAGAAGATTCACTATTTATAAAAATGAAGAAGAAAAAGAAGAATACATATTTTGAGAAACATTTTCTACATAATCCTCTTCATTCCATGGAAAAGGCTAATAAGGCATGGTTGTAATAAACTCATGGGAAGATGTCTTATCCTCTATATCTTCCATATGCACATTACCGCCATCAATTACTTCAAAATGGGTTAGCTTTATTGAGTTCATTTGAATCGAATGGTGGGTGGTTTCCTACAAAGTCAAACTATTAAAAATATCATGATATAAATAGAAATAAGTGGAAGATTTCATAGAATGAAAAGCTTCTCTAGAACAAGAGGGATTTTCATAAAGTGACTCCCTAAATGGTAGTTTCTCCTCTTTAAGAACATCAGTGACTGATTGTGAGTATGTGGGCTCCACACTAGGAATGGTTTCACAACCAACACATTCTTCTTCAACATGGTTTTTCTCTTGTAAACAAGAAGTGGGTTGTGTGTTACAAGAGCTATGTCTCATATGTTTCTTTCTTCTCCTTGAGTGAAATGATCAGCGTGGTTTTTTTTCTCCTATGAAATATGAGAAACTAAAATATTATACATAGCATAGCCATGGTTAGAAGCGAGAAGCAAATCACAAGATTCTCCAAAATAAGAAGTCTCAATAAATAATCCATCAACAATAGGAAAACATCCTTGCTCTATGTCAGTAATACAAGGAGAATTTTTAACATGGGTGAGGAAGAATTCATTTCATGAGTCTCCATATTTTCTTCATTGACAAAATTATCAGTATTTAAATTTTTTTCCATAGATCCCTCCTCCATTTCTTGTGATGAAAAAGATGAGATGGGACAATGAGAACCTGACATAACCATCGGTGTGACCCGAAGTGTCCCATTATCAACACGAAAACCCTCCTCTTGGTCAACTACAAAAAAATATGAACTTGAATTTATGCAAGAGGCTTATTTTTTGTCACAAGGAAAGAAAAGGGGAATGGAGTGGTGAGAGGATAAATATGTCTTTCCCGAAAAATAATTTTCTATCTGGTCTATACCCCCTATAATAAATAAATGTCTGGACATATGGAGTTCAACTAAACCATTAGCATATGAAATATTTTCATTTAAATCCAAATCAACGTGTAAAGGGACATTAAAACATGATTTAGATTACCCCGGATGGGGTGTTAGAGCGCTCCACACATCTAGCAAGGAAAACTTTGTGCCCGCCACCTCGCCTCAACCCACGTGATGACACTTGTTTCTCCCTTCCGCCTTTAATACCTCCTCATGACTGTTGCAAACAACCATTTCACTGCACCCTCAACTAAATGCTCCACTGCGCTCAGAGTTGGCCTCCCATCATGACTATGGCGTTGCTACAATGTCCACTCCTCCTACGCTCGTGCGCCTTTACTCTCCTTCGTTCTTCTTATGGTGACACCCATCCCCCTAGTTGGCTTCTATCACCCTCTCGTTCCAGCAAATTTAGATCTCAGTCTTCCTCTCTGGTGCTTACCTGGTTCGTTCTGTTCAATTCTCTGCCCCTACCTCTCGTTAGTCAGGTTATGCCTCTCCTGCGAGGGAATCCGAAGAGAGGTTCCCTCTGGTACAAGAATCGTGTGACCATGGCCAGCAGGCACCCTCCCTCCTTTGCTCCCTCACACAACTCCTCGCCTCCATCCTCAACTCAGTCCTCACCAGACCAAGCTGACCTTCCACCTTTTTCCTCACCATGGGAGTACCGCGTTGAATGGTTTTATCTCCAAGGGAACTCTCTCAGCTTCGCTCCTGAACTGCTCCCCGACCTGGCCTCGACCTCGCAGTCAGCATTGGCACGTCCCTCCTGTCCACCACCCTTCACTCCTTCACCACCCCCGTCCTCATCCTCTATGCCTTCGCTGGAATAATGTAATTTGCACTCGAAAGAACTCCAATTGGAGGTGTCCCATAACCAGGTGCGGCTCCAGCAAGACCGCCTTTCATCCCTGAGCCTCTAATATTCAATTTCAATTCTCCAGGACTTGGTATTCGTAGTATGGAAGGACGTTGATGACCATTTTTTTAGACTAGAACACTTAGATCGGCGAGCAGGGAAAATTGAATCTGTGTTCTATTCCCTGCATCCTCCAGACTCAGGCATCAACGCCCTCGCATCTCCAGGGGTGGTTTTTGTTCCAGAATTCCAGGGGGACGATGAGCATAGCGTGGTTGAAGGTATATAGATGGTTGAGGACAAGCATGACACCATTCATGGCACACGTGTAGCGGAAGCCGAGGGCATGCACACCCACCAGACACCATGACAGTCGGTAGGCATACAGGTGTCAGCATGCATGCTTTATTTTAACAATTGTCAGTTGTTTCTGGAACGTTATGTTTAGGCTGTTGGAGTTTAGTAATGTCTATTTTGTGGTTTTGTTAATTGATAGGACTTGCCTAGGTCATTGTATCATTTTTTTATATACAGTTTGAAATCATGGATAGGCCGAATCGGTTTCCCCACAGGGCGATTCCAACAAATATGTCTAATTTTCCTTAGTCTATCTAGTTTGTCTACCAGTATGAGTTGGTTTCCTTTTGAGGCAACACAACACTCCAGAAACTTGATCTTGGGACGATACTGTAATTTTTGTTCATGACAGGTAATATATAGCTCTTACTTACAACAAAAAAAAACATGATTTAGATTCTTCATCCACTAGCTGGTCTATTTCATTAGCAAGAGAAACCAAATAGGAAATCAAATCATTGTCAGAGGGTACATCATCCAAAACAAACCTATAGTAAAGATGAGCAAATCTGATAACAAAATATTCAATGGATTCATCTTCGTTCTTCTTAAGCTCTAAAATTTATGCACACAAATTATCATAATAATAATTCTCAAAAGTATGCATAAATTGTTCCCATGTGTGAATAAAGACGGTCGGAAGGGTCTCGCACCAACTCTTAACCCAGCCTGGAAAAGTGAGAGTGAATAACCTGCAAATGGTATTTCCATCAATAATATTGTGAGAATAAATTTTTTTTCATAAATGTAAATCATGTTCAGATGCAGAGATTTCACTCTCACTATCAAATCTAAGTTGCGACAAGAAATGTAAAATATTTCTAGGAGGTTTGGGAGGTATAGTACCAGAAAAGAACCTCGGGATATGTGATGGAACCATTAGTAAATTAAAAAATAATAATAACAAGAATGACTCCACAAGATCAGCTTGTCATCTGACCCTCCTTCTAGCGCAATTTCTGTTGACAGATCCAAATGGCCTATCAAGCAAATGAGGGAGAACGACTGATGGCAGGTCCCAATCATACCTACTCTCATTTGGTGTATCATTTCCTACAATTTTATGGGCCTCGTTGCCGCTCTGAATAAAAAAAATTAACAAGGAGAAAGACAACAGATTGCCCCCCAAAGAGTTCTAAATAATTCTAAGGCTAATCTAAGTAAAGGAAATTAATCTAATCTAACCACTTCTAACCTATTCCGAGAACAATACTAGAAGATGAGCACAACTTAAAATGATATATTGAACAACATAAATAGTTCATGATAGCCAAGACATGTTAACAGAATAATATTGCATAAGTTATCTTTAATAGTTGAAGACGAAATATCTAACATCACCCCTGCACTCATTAAAAATCACAACATAAGAATCATGAATACTAAGCACATAAATAATTCACATGATCAATACCCAGAAAACTTAAACTACAAACACAGGCTAGAAGAGTCCCACAAGAATTTGCAAACAATTATGGCTTCATAATTTTCTTTTGCTCTTTATTACTCAGAAGTAATAGTACCATCTTTTTTTACAAAGGGAAAAAGTCATTCTATATGTTATGCGTTCTCTTTTATAAGACAAGAGAGAAACTCTTCAATTCTCATCATTGTTCGTTTAATTTTCCTTCTGTTTCTTTTCTCTCATTTTGAAAATGAACATATGAGCATTACAAAGATAAACTGAACATACTCATTAGTCATCATTTTGTAACGAACCTCCTCGTACGACGACAAACCTCTTATAACAAGTGCAAAAAAAAAAAAATTGTTTGAAAAAGTGTGTGCGCGTGAGTATAAGGGAAATAAATACTTTCGACTCTGCGTCACCTTACGACAACGAACATGACGCATGCAATGTGATGACAACCTAGATATCTAAGATGCACATAAACCTCTGCAAGCAAGGGACGACAATCAACAGATAATAAGAAGACCGACTACCCCTCCATCCTACCCTGCAATGGTTAGGACCTCCAAGACACATAAGCAACGCTCAAGCCCAGGTTCCCATCAATTTTAACCATTTAAGGTCCCAGGGCTGACGACTGTTCTGAGGAACATGGAGGTGTCTACATCCTTCCCGACACTAGCATACTAAGCACACATAAGTTTACGACTCTGTACAACATTAGTTTGAACAAGGACTACAATCTACCCTAGTCTTAAGGCCATTCCATCGTGCAACTATAGATCAAAATTTTTCATCAAGGTACCTTCTAAAATTAATCATTCCGGGACCTTATTGTGCAAGTCTGTCCTCAACTGGGATAACATTTAACCAAATAATTGATCCAATTTTATTCAAGAATAATGACTAGTTAAAAGTTTCCATTTACAGCAACCTTAACATTTAATTTAAGGTTAACGCAATATTCTAAAATCAATTCACTCATGCATGAATTATAAATAAAATGAAGAGTTATGATTTATCCTTTAAGCAACAATTGGCATTAATCTATAATTATACTGTCATAAATAAAGCAACATCCTAAATCATGAAACTCAATTCAATTTTAATCCAGAATAATGATTGGTGACAATTTATCAATTAAAGCGGAATTTAACCTTTAATTCATAATTAAAGCAATGTTCAAAAATCAATTATCTCATTCATGGATTAACAAGGAATAGTTATGATTCATCATTTAAAGCAAAATTAACATCAATCTAAGATTAGAATGCCATAATAACGCAACATACTAAAACCATTAACTCATTCAAGTTTTAATCAAGAATAATTAAATGATTAAGAATTATCATTTAAGCAATGCTCTACCATTTTAGTAATATTCTAAAATCGTCTAAAGCTAGCATTGGAATTTGCATGGATGTTATGCCAAAATGGAGCAAGCCTAAAAACCTAAAAGCAGTGAATAAATAAAAGAAATCAGGGCAGCTTGATATCTGTCACCCCGCAGTCAGAGGTACAAAGGATTCATTCAAGGTTGTAATCGGACCAGCTCAGCACTGTCCAACATATTTATCCTACCAGCGATAACCACAACATCCAGTCAGTTAATTAAAATAAGGGGTTGTTGTCCGCAGTCCTGCAGTTATGGTCGAAAGTGGGTGGCTGGTCAAGGGAGTGTTGTATAAAGCAAGGAGAAATCGCTATGCAGCTGGAAGGAAACATTTACTCTCTGTTCAACGCATCTAGAGACAGTCATGCCCAGAGATAACAGGGGGCGGCCAGAAACATTCAATTTGAAATGCCAGAATGAAAATTATGGATACAATCAATCGCAAATGCCAGAAACCTTCATTCGAAAATGCCAGAACAAAATTACAGAAGCATTTAATCGAATTGCCAAAACCAAAATTACGGATACAATCAAATCGAAAATGCCAAAAACGTTTCAAAGTCCAGGAATAATAATACGAAGGTTTAAGGACCTTACCCTTTATGTGTTGTCAACATTGATAAAATTAAAGAGTCCTTACAATAAATTTAAACGTATCATTACTTTTTGCACTACTTTAACATTGCAAATAAATGACAACGACATCACCTATTTTTAACACTAACATTTTAATCCATATTATACTGCAAACATTACTTTTTCATATTCAGAAATAGTAATCGCCAACAGTACACTCTGTAATTTATCAAGAATAATAAGAACTAGAGGTCAACTCAGAAAATCCTCTGACAGCGTCAAAACCTCTTCATAGCCGTGTGTCACGCTCTGGACGAGGTAGGTGAATAAGAAACTTAATCAGATCCCTTTTTTTTTTATTGCAAGGCGAGGGGTTTGACTTGACACAGCTGGCAGGGTTAACGGTTTTAGACGTGGTGTTGCAGGGCAAACTAAAATAGTTTCATTACAGGGGCAAGGGCGACGGATTTGGATGAACTCGCAGGCAACCCAAACATGAAATACAACCAAAGCACAGAGATTAGATCATGTGGAAACACGTGGGTATTCTTGCCCAACGCACAGGAATTCCCAACCCCAATGCATAGACTTGAAGATGAAACCGTGGGGGTTCCTCCCCAAATCGCAGAGTCGTCTAACCATCCAGACATAGGGCCTATCGCTGGCAACCCACACCATTAATTTACAGCATTAAAACAGTACCATGTCTAGAATAATCGAATCCCCCTCACGCTATCGTTGAGGATGTTCTGGTCTCAATTTAAGAAATAGCTCCAGAATGAATACAAGACACTACATGGTCCCTAAGATCGATTCCAAATCACTCAGTCCATTTGTTGAGGTTGGGTCGCAACAGTCAAGGAAATAATTCCAGAAAATAAATAGATAAAAATTACACAGTCCCGAATTTAAATAAAAAAAAACAGACTATGAAAACTTAAACTTTTCCATGTATAAAATGAGGCATGGCCCAACAGAAAAACCCAATCCAAGGATAACATATAAAAAATTTAAACGCGTCCAGATGTGGAACGCACCCAGTCCCACTTTTAACCACGGGCACTCAAAAAGGAAAAAGATCACAGTAACTAATTACACAATGAAATTGCCAGGATCGGCATTCGCATGCCAGTGATTTGAAATGCCACTAAACCACAATGCAACTACCAGGAATACCATCACAGACTATTCATAGATTCTACAATCGCCATTACCCCCATCACAGGATGAATTCAAAATTTTACTTTTTCTTGTCTAGTTAACAACAGAAGTGATAAGTATTTATCGATTCCAGACAATTGCCAGGGAGGGACGGATTCGTCGTTACATCCAATTCAGGAAGGTCCCATTTCTTTTGTAAGTAACAGAGGTAAAAGGGTCATATTTATTATCGCACGATTTAGTCATTACTACACATTTTCTATGAAAATAACAGGGTGAAACTCACTGCATTAACTATATAAATAACAACGCAACCATGTAAATACTACCAAGCATTATAACTATATCAGTGATTTTCATTGACTGAAAAATTATACAGCAATAATTTAAATGCAAAATTACCAATCCGATCATCCTACTCTACCAAATAACGAGCGTACCTTTTTCCTTATCGCCTGCCTCAAATGGCGTCCGCGCGCTCCGTACCGCTCCCGCTCGCCGACCGTCGAGACTGCACCGGTACCTCCCAGCCAATCGTTAGGGGTACTCTGCTTCCCCCTTAGCCCCCCGAGATGCAAAGGGGCCACACACTATCCAGATGGTATGTCTAGCTTCTCAGCTCGCCTCGCAAGGCCGAGCTACCACTCCTATCCGAGCTGGAAAATCCCAACTCCCCACAAGTAATCAGTCAAGTCACAATTTCGGCAGCGTAACATTACGCTAACAGTCGATCCCTTTCTTCCTCCTCTTCCCTTTCCTTTATAGAGTTTTTAGAACCTCCAACTTTCCCTAAATCACATTTAAATTAAGTTTTAATAAAAAAAATCTAAATATTCTCCTTCGCACAAGTGTCGTCCATCCCCCTCTTTCCTCCGATAATTATTTTCTTTAAATTTATTAATTGTCTCATTTCCCTGACCCACCTAGAGTTGCTCCTAAATTTACTCCTAGGTGTTCCTAGATTCCCTTACATGTTTTAAATACTTTCCCTAAAATGAAGTTGCTAATTTAGTTCATTTTAGAAGGTTCTTAATTGCAGATTCCTTACTATGTTGACCTTGCTTTTTACCATAAGTTCCCTTCTTTCCTTTATTATGTTTCCTCCAATTCTTAGTTTCCTAATTTTTATTTTTCCCTTCTTTCCCCTTTTTAATAAAGCCAAAATGGCAGTTGCCCTATTTAATCTTTTCCTTTTATTATTAATTTAATATTTTTTTACACTTTCACAAGTTATGAATTAATTTCCTCTTTGCAATTTTTAAATCCACTAGTTTTAATTAAATTCTTACTCTCTTCATTTACCCCAAGAATTTTATGAAGACTAAACTATTACTTAAGTGGGTTTTAGTTTAAATTTTTATTTTTATTTTTATAGGGTCTTTTTCTTAAGGTCAGACAAAATTTTACCCTAGAGAAGTTCTAGACTTAGATTTAGATTCTGAACGGGGCGACAATTATTTAGGGAAGTTGTTTAAGAATTTCTTAATGTGTTAAAAGTCTTAGGGACATCTAGGTTAGTTCCTTCATCAACATCAATGCGACGTTCCCTTCAGGATGCACCACGTGCTCCAAGGGTGCCACTCGCCTAGTTCGTTTCTTTTGCGCGACGTGCCCTTCAGGATGCACCACGTGCTCCAAGGGTTGCAACCTCAAATAGACTAAATCACCGACTTCAAAGGTACGATCAACTCTGTGCTTGTCTGCTTGGACCTTTTGCTGGTTTTGCACCCTCTGTAAATGATCCTTCAATTCCCTGAGAATGTCTTGGCCTTGTTGTATCCAATCCTGTACCATCGAAGCCCTGTTGTCACCAATTGCAATATCCAGAAATAATAAAGGATCATAGCTATATAACACTCTGAATGGTGACATGCCAATGGACATATGTTGGGTGGTGTTGTAGCAATATTCTCCCAAATGTAACCATCTGACCCATGCTTTCTGTTGTCCTGCTACATAGTTTTTGAGGTAACCTTCCACCCATTTGTTGACTATCTCAGTCTGACCATCCATTTGAGGGTGATAGCTAGTACTAGGAGTCAATGTTGTACCCACTAATATGAACAACTCCTGCCAAAACGTACTCATGAATCTACTGTCCCTGTCACTGATGATGGTTTTGGGTAGGCCGTGTAGTCTGAACACCGCTCTGAAAAATAATTCGGCCACCTGTGCTGCACTGAAGTCTATGGCTATGGGAAAAAAGTGTGCAAAGTTCATCAACCTATCTACCACCATGAAAATTCAATCTTTCCCCTGTGCTCTGGGCAACCCGGTGATGAAATTCATGGATATACTTTCCCACTTGTGCTCTGGAATAGGTAGGGGCTGCAACAGTCATGCAGGGTGTGTGTGCTCATCCTTGTTTTCTTGGCATGTAGTGCATTCTTTGACATGCTTC
>JZKD02S1655760.1:13144-27832 GCA_000966675.3 Picea glauca
ATGCAGTTGCGTGATATTTTGTGCCTTGTAATATATTTTGGCCAGGGAAAAAAATTGTACACGTTTACAGCCATGGATAGAGAAGCGCAAAGGTTCATGTTTCTGCCTTTGTAGATTGTTCGTTGAGTCAGTTTTTCTCTATGTACATATTGCTTGTTCTCCGCTGAATACCAGCTTCCATTGATGTTCATTAAATTTTGTGGGTTCCCAAATTGAAACAAACAGAGTAGCTGGAGAAAAGGAGAGAATCTTGACTACATTGGTTGAAGAGGATATAGAAAGGTGCATGCTCGTACTGTTGTTTCATATTGCGTTGTTTTGTATTTCATTTATGGTCTGGATATGTGTTAAGCTAGTTGTGTGCCTTCCTACATGGTAAGTTTTCTTGGTTGCATACGTTTATTCCTGCATACTAAGCTAGTGCATGTCCATTGTATTTGCACTGCATTGCTGCATTTAAACAAACAGAATGGCTGGACAGGACGAAGGACTCTTTGGCGAGTAAATAGACCTGTTTCCTTTTGTTTTACATGTCTGTTTTCAAAATAACTTGCCTTCCTGTCGATTGCATCTTCCGCGTTGTTTCCTTGGAAAAAACAGGTTGCTTGGACACGGAGATGAATTCTTCTATGCAACAACAGAGGGTTATGTGGTACAATCTTCTAAAAGGTATACCAAGTGTGTCGGCAAATTAAAGATACAAACCGGGTGTAGGCATATAATATAGAATGCATATATTTGCTTAGTCTTGATGTCCATCTGCAAATGCTTGCATTAGAAAAAGTTGTACTAGTGAGACGGCCATGAGCAGTCAGTCATCTCAGACATTGGCGGACCGACAAGGCCAAAGGTAAAGATGCATGTGATCTGCTCTTACTATGTTTACTAGACAAATTTCCCGGGCTATATATTCATCTATGGCATAATGAATATGATGATGCCATCTGCAGTACACGGTTTTCAACTCGCAAGAAGTATCAACAAGTACGAGCGAGACGCTGAACTTGTTGCATATTCCACAGACTAAGAGGTGTCGTTGAGGAACTATGGCTCCATAGTTCATCAAAAGTATGCGTGTACTTGTAGCACACTACCATTCACTTTAGTTTTCCTATTCAAAAAATGTCTTCAGGTCTAGAGTTATGACATCCAAAGTACTGTCAATAGAGGCCTTGAACAACCGCCAAACTGGACAAGTGTTCATCGGGGATATAATGGTTGTCTATACCACCTACTTGGACAAGGAAAACAAAAGTAGACCCATTAAGCATGCTGATATGACAGACAAGGACACCATGATGACAGTCACACTGACTGTTCCTCCACAACTTGTCCAGAAACATGCAAAAAATATATTGTCGCGTAATGGGATATCCATTACAAATTTTAATATATTGTTGAAAACAGTATATGGCCGTGGTGATTGCGATCGAATTATTTCGGTCAACAAAACAAGCATTGTGGAAAAAAATCCTCCTATTTTTTCAGAATACCGCTTCCTCCCGGACTCAACTATTAGGCAACTTGCACAGAGCACTGATATTTACCCAATGGGAACGATTGGGGCTATTGTCACACTAGCCAAGAAATTTGGGTCGCAACACATTCTCCATATATAGGATGGAGAGTCGGATAGCGAGAAGGCAATGGTATCGCTTTTCATATTCAGTTTTGTTGTTTACTTTCACTTCTGCATGTATGTCGAATAAGTTACACAAATATTGCAATGTTCCATGTTGCAGCTACAATTGTTTGATACGTATTCAGATTTGTTTTCGCCAGTGGAACAACAATTGCATAGAGGGAATATTCCACTTATGTTGTTAAAAAATATAACAAAAAAGAAGAATCCTAGAGAAACAATATTTTAGACAACCCAATCAACATTTGTAACAGAGTTGCGAGTAGATACAGTAAAGGATCTGGAGAAGCTAGCTAGCTCTACAATTGTTGTGTGTATACATTTACAAAATCATCCTCGCTTTGCTTATAGAAATAGCCTTCAACAAATTTCTGCAACTGTTAATTTTTTTTTGTTTGTTTTAAAGGGGAGGGTGGGATGCAGTTGTGTATTATATTGTTCAATGTATTAATTCATTTTCTCGCATTCCCAGGTTGAAGGTATTTTAGTTGCAGTCAATGTGTACTCGACCCCCTTTGAGCTTGTTTGTGAAAAATTCCATTCCGTGGCCTCTGCCTCCGCTTTGAAAACTAATGATACGATTGATTGTCTGCGATGTGGTGAAAAATGTCCATATATTTATGGAAATTGCCTCAGTGGTGTTATTCGAACCGTGGGCAACACAATCGTGCACTGTACGATCAGGTTTCCATTGTTACAAAATGTGCTTCCTTAGTTGGCAGAGTTGTCATATGAAACATATCTACAGAAAAAGGCAAGTAGTGTGTACATGCTGCGGCAGCTTCAGATACAAAGCAAATTCACCTTAAATGAGGACAATGCAATTTTTCATATCGGATGAAAAGGGGATTTTTTTTTTATATGAAACTTTGACAGGAAACGAAAATATCTCATGTCTCTCTCTAATATTTGTTCAACATCCAGATGAAAGTTTATTTCAACAGAAAACAAATGCGACGACGTATTTTCTTTGTATATCAAATTGTTTGGTGCAAAGGTCGATGGGTTCTGCTCTATGGAACCTTCTGGGAACTTGCTTGTGGACTGTTTAAAGTATGGTTGGTTCTTGGTTATCTGCTTTGTCTGTCAATTTGTATACCCTGGAACTCCAGCTGTTCTTTGGAGGACACCAAACATTATAATTGTTTTTTTTAGCCAGCTGGGACGCAGATCCACCTAGTAATTTCTATGGCGCTGTGATGCAATTGTACTGTCACTTGCTTTAGTAAATTTCCTTGATCGATGAACTTGGTCAAACTATTGTTCTGAAATAATTTTAAATCAACGAATAAATAGTGTCCGAACTGCGACTGTCCTCACATACAAACAAGAGGCTCTTAAAATACAAATTGGTCGTTGTTTTCACATTTTTGCTTATTCGATGAAGTTAGTTAGATTAATATCCTGAAATAATTTGAAATCAACAAGTGTTTAGTGTGTGGAATGAAATTGTGCTATCATATGAACAACAAACCCTTAAAATTCAAATTGGTCCTTGTTATGCTTGCGGTTATAGAATTAAAAAAAAAATTATTTTCTTTCCTTGATTCTTTTAAGAATAAGCGATTTAACATCCTTTAATAATTTAATGTGTCATCTCTCAAGTCCATCTGTCAATCTGTATATGGTGGATCTCCGAACGCTATTCGGAGGACAAGGAACAATGAAACTGCAATGTTGCCCCAAGCAGCCCAGAGGTTCCTTTGTCAATTTGTATATCGCGGAGTTGTGGGTAGCTTTTGTACAACGTGGAACAATAAAGTCCCAATTTTCAGCCTGCAAGCCCGAACAAAAGAGGCCCATTTTTCATCCCGCCAACCCCACAGCTCCCGATAAAAAAAAATCCTTAAATATGAAATACATACGAAATTGTTACGGGACAATAAAAGTGCAATGTTTAGCAAACTAGCCCGAGTCCTCTTGTCAATTTGTATATGGCGGAAGTCTGGATTCTATTTGTAGCAGAGGGAACAATGGAGACTCTATTTTCGACCCGCCCGGCCGCAAACCCGCCATCCAAAAACTACCTAAAAGTGCAATGTTCAGGCAACCAGCCCGAGTCGTCCTGGCAATTTGTATATCGTAGAAGCCTGGGTGGTATATGTAGGAGAGGGAACAATAGAGACTCTATTTTCAACCCTCCAGGCCGCCAACCCACGATCCAAAAACTGCCCAAGTATGGAATGAGGAATCCACATATACTGTATAAAATCTCATTCCATAGTTAATATAGAGACTATGTCCACAAGTTCACTTGTCAATTTGTATATCGCGGAAGTGAAGATGTTATTTGTAGAACACAGAACAATAGATACTTAATTTTAAGCCCGCCAGGTAACGAATCCACGATCAAAAAAATTCTCATGTATGGAATGAGGGATCCGCATATGTTCTAGAACAATGTGTTTGTACAACAAGGAACAATAGAGGCCCAGTTTCCAACCCGCCAACCCCAGAGCCCCCGATAGAAAAAAATCGATAATTATGAAATTGATATGGAATCGCTATGGGGCAATAAAAGTCCAATGTTCAATGAAGCAACCCGAGTCCACTTGTGAGTATGCAATGAGGGTTCCGCATACTTAATTTTCAGCCTGCCTGGCCGCGAAACCGCAATCCAAAAAATGCCCATCTATGGAATGAGGGATCCGCATATGTTCTAGAACAATACAAATGCACTATTCATCCAAGCAGCCCACAACTCCTCCTATCAATTTGTATGTCACGGAAATCTGGGTGCTATTTGTAGGAGACGGAACAATATACATTATTTTCGGCCGGCCAGGCCACGAACCCACGATCCAAAAACTACCTAAGTATGGAATGAAGAATCTGCATATGCTGTATAAAATCTCATTCCATACTTTATATAGAGGCCATGTCCACAATATGGCATGTAAATTTGTATATTGTGGAAGTGTAGGTGCTATTTGTAGACCACAGAATAATAGATACTTAATTTTTAGCTCGCCAGGCGCCAACCCGCAATCCAAAAAGTGCCCAAGTATGGAATGAGGACTCCACATATGTTCTACAACAATACAAATGCAAAGTTCAGCCAAGCAACCCGTAGGTCTGCATATGTTGTAGAACAATGTATTTGTACATCGCGGAACAATAGAGGCCCAATTACCAGCCCGCCAACCCCAAAGCCCCCGATAATTTTTTTTTCGCTAACTATGAAATTGATACGGGATCACAACGACACAATAAAAGTCCAATGTTCAGCGAAGCAGCCCGAGTCCACCTGTCAATTAGTATGCAATTAGTGATTCACATATGCTATATAAAATCTCATTCCAAACTTTATATATAGACTTTGTCCCCAGGTCTGCGTGTCAATCTGTATATTGCGGAAGTGTGGGTGCTATTTGTAGGATATAAAACAATAGATACTTAATTTTCATCCTGCTAGGTCGCGAACCCGCGATCCAAAAAGTGCCCAAGTATGGAATGAGGGATCCGCATATCATATAGAACAATACAAATGCAATGTTCATCCAAGCAGTCCGTAGCGACTTGTGTCAATTTATATGTCGTAGACAGCTCCAGAGCCCCTGATAAAAAAAAATCGCTAACTATGAAATTGATATGGGATCGCAACGGGACAATAAAAGTCCAATGTTCAGCGAAGAAGCCCGAGTCCACCTGTCAACTTGTATATCGCTGAATTCTGGATGCTATTTGTAGGCAACGAAACAATAGACTGTTTTCGGTGTGCCAGGCTACCAACGCGTGCTCCAAAAAATGCCCAAGAATGCAATTAGTGATCTTTGTATGTTGTGTAAAATCTCATTCCATATTTTATATACAGATTATGTCCATAGGTCCGTGTGTCAATTTGTATATCGCGAAAGTGTGGGTGCTATTTGTAGGATACAAAATAGTAGATACTTAATTTTCAGCCCGCCCGCCCACCAGCGCGTGCTCCAAAAACTGCCTAAGTATGCAATTAGTGATCCGCATACGCTGTGTAAAATCTCATTCCATATTTTATGTACAGATTATGTCCATAGGTCCGCGTGTCAATTTGTATATCGTGGAAATGTGGGTGCTATTTGTAGGATACAGAACAATAGATACTTAATTTTTAGCCCGCCCGCCCGCCCGCGAACCCGCGATCCAAAAAAGTGCCCAAGTATAGAATGAGGGATGCGCATATGTTCTAGAACAAAACAAATGCAATGTTCAGCCAAGTAGCCCATGGCAACTCGTGTCAATTTATATGTCGCGGAAATCTCAGTGCTATTTGTAGGACAGGGAACAATAGAGACTCTTTTTTCGACCCGCCATATTGCAAACCTACAATCAAAACATTGCTTAAATATGGAAACAGGGATCCGTATATGCTCTATAAAATATCATGTCGATACTTTATATAGAGACCCATCTCCACAACTCCAGCCGTCAATTTGTATATCACAGAAACATGGGTGCTATTTGTAGGAGACAAAACAATAGGGACTCTATTTTCGGCCTACCAGGCCACAAATCTAGGATCCAAAAACTGCGTAAGTATGGAATGAAGAATCCGCATATGCTGTATAAAATCTCATTCCATACTTTATATAGAGACTATGTCTAGAAGCCCACTTGTAAATTTGTATATCACGGAAGTGTAGGTGCTATTTGTAGGACACAAAACAATAAATACTTAATTTTCAGCCCGCCAAGTCGTGAACCCGCGATCCAAAAAGTGTCAAAGTATGGAATGAGGAATCCGCATATGTTCTAGAACAATACAAATACAATGTTCAACCAAGTAACCCGTAGGTCCTCTGTCAATTTGTATATTGTGAAAATGTGGTTGCTATTTGTAGTACAGGGAATGAAGAATCCACATATGTTCTAGATCAGTACAAATGCAATGTTCAACCAAGAAACCCGTAGGTCGTGCTGTCAATTTGTATATCGTGGAAATTTGCGTGCTATTTGTAGGACACGAAACAATATTCAGTATTTTTTCAGCCCGCCAGGCCGCGAACCCGCGATCAAAAAAGTGCCTAAGTATGGAATAAGCGATCCACATATGCTGTATAAAATATCATGTCTATACTTATATAGAAACTCATCTCCGCAACTCCCGCTGACAATTTGTATATCACAGAACTGTGGGTGCTATTTGTAGGGCACAAAACAATAGATACTCAATTTTCAGCCCGCCAGGCCGCAAACGGGTGAAACAAAAAGTGCCCAAGTATGGAATCACGGATTTGGATATGTTCTATACAATATGATGTCCATACTTTATAAAAGTACATGTTTAACCAACCAACCCGCAATGTTGAACCAACCAACCTGCAACTCCGCCTATCATTTTGTATCTTGCGAAAGTGTAGGTGCTATTTGTAGGACACAGAACAAAAGAGGCTCAATTTTTAGCCCGCCAGGCCGAGAATCTATCCGCCAGGTAGAGAACCATTGGGCCTTCATGTCTCCTGGGTATATCTTCTTCCATTTTTATTTTGTAACCTCCCTGACCGCTTTCCATATGCAATAATTAAGCTTTAATGCTAGTAGCCATCCTGCAGCAACCATTACAGTTGTCATTAATGTCCTAAATTTCAGAGAAGATTTGTCATTAGTACGAATTAAACTAAGATTTGCACACAAGCATGTTATCTTTTCCAAGTATTCATTTCAAAGGAGACACAATATTTTTTTTTTGTCTACCGATGGGTTGGTGCTTTTAAGAAATTTATGATTCTTAATGTCTTTTTGCCGTCATTGCCACCTTCACACTCTTTTCTAATTGTGCAATTAGTGAGATGTGATGGTCACAACTCATTCCGCACGAACCCTGGAAATTGTCATTGATCAGCGAAAGGCTCGAGGAGATATTCCATTGATACGCATTAAACCAGACTTTGTGGATGCTTATATTATCCCTCCCTGAATTTCATTTGAAACATTGTCTCGAGCAAACGGAAATCCTTAATAACTTGTGCCGACAATTCTCTCCACACACAGTCAACACATTGGGGCATAATGGCCACAGGTTCCACTATTCCAAGGCATATTCTTACTATTCATCTCTCTCCAGCCACGAGCAAAAAACGAGATGGTCCCTTGGTACACCGAGAGATATATTTCAAGCCAAAAAATTCTATGCCAACCTTGGCTTCTCAGAGAACCTACCCACTTGCAGTCATGCCTGTCGCAGAACTTTATGCCATGAATTCCAAGCCAGAAGAAGATGATATGATGGATGATGATACGACAATGGATGATGGCAATGCATAAAATATTCCCACTCCTGGGCCCAAATTGAAATGAACCATAACGAACGGACCTTCCCGACTCAGTGATCGAAGTCATGACAACACCAAAAGGAGTTTCAATAAAAATAAAAATAAAAAAAAAAAACAAAAAAAAACAGACAGTGAACACAACAACCACTTTGCACCACCAAAGTAGGAATTTCAGAGTTCCAAATTAGTCCGTTTTGGGCGGAAGAGTTTGACTGTAAAGCAATCATATATTGATGCTTCCAGAGATATATTTCAAGCCAAAAAATTATTGTTTAACATTTTCGGGTATTAGGTGCAAAACTTTCATTGCTGCAATGCATTTTCCTACTAGTCATCTCCTTCTGCCCAGAATGGACTAATTTGGGCCTCTGTAATTGCACGTGCATGCTATACTACTGAATTTTTTCCGACTATGAAGAGCCGGTTTCAACTATGGGCTATTCCACTTGCCCTGCAACCATTTTCGTCTTCTTCCTCAGGCAAAGCTTCTGAAAAATATCAATTTCAGCAGAGGATGATTAATCGAGGAGAAAACTCCAAGGATCTTGCATACTGCGGAACCCATGCCTGCGTTTGTCATAGATACCTTCAATGTTTACAACTGAAGAAATGGATCCAATTTCTAAGCATAGATGTACAATACTCAGTACTTTTCTTATTTTTTAAATGGATTTTCTATTACGAAATTTTGGCCTTGGACTCTTCATCTCTGCCACTTTTCTGGGTTTCACGCATGTTTTAATTGGCATACTTCAGTGCTCTCATACTTCTTCAATCTTCTATTTACTAATACCAATGTAAATTGTTCCAGCAAAATCGTACTTCTTGTTTCTAGAGATGCAATTATTAAGTTTTAATGCTAATTAGTACAAAACAAAGTTCACTACTTCAGTTGGTATGTTACAGTCATGGAATAATGTATCAAGAACATAACTTCACGTGCACGTTGCAATAAAATGTAATATTCAACAACGCATTTCCTGATAACTAGTAGATCAATTTTGCAACAATGGGGGCTTCTTTGAAACCAATTCGCACTTACGAAAAATGTCTTCCACCTTTCTATTTTCCCAATTCACGCGTTTCCAACCACTGCTTCCCCTTTCTTTAAATTGATCCTCTATTGTTCCCTATCCCACAACTGCCACCCAGAGTTCCGCCATATAGAAATTGACAGGAGGACCCCGCTGGCTACATCAACATCACACCTCTACTTTTCCATGACCTCCAAACAACATTTGTAGTTCTGTTATATACAAATTGACAGATATAAAAATTTGCAACCATTCTTAGATCATGCCCTTTTTCATATTACGGTTGACCTATCATGCCCTTTTCATGATCTCTTCCATTTTACACATTTTGCACTAAAAAATTATGAAACATGAAATTTTACCCTTTTCCGTATTATGGTCTAGCTATCATGCCCTTTTCTGTGATGCACATTTTTTGCACTAAAAAAATTCGAGAAATATAATTTAACCACCGCTTCCTCGCATATTTACTGGAACTATTGTCAACCCGTTTTGAAGCCCATTTGTTTGCTTTCCATACTTCACCATTTGTTCAAATTTCTTTAGGGAATCGTCCCTTTTCCAAGTTGAATAAATATTCAGTTCGTAGTCGTTGTTTCCTGTGCCGGCGTCCTTTTGGAATTAGCAGTTGGAAATTATATATAAGACCTTATTTCTACGCATGCAATTAGCAATTTCCCTATTCCATACTTAGCCATTTTGCCGAAATTCTGCAAATATACAAATCGATCGCTGAACTCCCCCTTCATGATCTCTTCCTGACTATCCCCATAACCCTTTTTTGAATCAAGTCCAACCTCTTTTCAGAACTTGCCATTCTTTCCTTGCTCTCTGTCGTCTCCGTCACCTTCGCACTTCTCTACAATAAAAGAAAATATAAAGTTTTATATATATAGACATATCTTGTTTCTAAATATGGAATTACTGGCATTTAATTCTAACAGGCCATCATGCAGAAGCCGTATATATTGTCATTGATGGTCAAAAGGGCCGAATAAATCTCGTATTCATGCGCATTAAACCAAAATTTGTGGGGAGATTATATTGTCCCTTCCGAGTGTTCATTTCAAAATCATGAAATCCCTTTCACACTGTGTGGCCTTCGCACGTTCAAGAAACCACCATTCCTTAATTTCTCTTCATCGTACCTGCCACCTTCACATTTCTAAATATGCAATAAATAAACTTTATTCCTAACAACTCATCATGCACCACCAATACCGATTGTCATTCATCAGCGAAAGGCTCGAGGAGCTTTCCCATTCATAAGAATTTAACCAAGATTTAGCAAAAAGTTACATTATTTGCTATGACTGTTCATTTAAACCATCATCTACAACAAAGCAACCTTCTCATAAACCTATGGCATTAGTTCCACACCAGTTCTGTGGAGATACAGTGAACATCTTCGGCCGTCATGACCAGAACTTCCATTGGTCCAGGGCATTTTCTTATTAGTCAACCTCTGCCGCAGAGAACCAAGTAATTTGGACCTCCGGGATTGCTCATGCAGGTTGTGTCCCTGAGGTTTTTGACTGTAAGGACCTGGTCTCTTGGTGCACTGATAAATTTATTGCACAGAAAAAAATTATTCCACTGCATGACCGCTCTTTTGTTTTTTGTCACCTCAACTCTTCCGACAGATGCTGAAATTGCTCGAGCCAACATTGACGTTCAAAGGAGAAGATTACAAATAGTTCCTAGAAAAGCATAATAACGGATTGCAACTCTTGCCCCCTTTTTTGGAAAACCTGGATCTAGTTCCTGAAGATATTACAAGCATGCAGGTTAGTTCATTTAAAAATCCTTTTCGCGAAATTGCCTGGCTGTTTACAAGAATAACGAGACAGGAATCCACAACTATTGTTTCTTGTATGGCTCTTTACATTTTGAATTTCACAGTCAACGAACAAGCCATTTTTTTATTGGGGAAGGATAATTTCTTATGAAATCTCTTCCCAATTGTCAAGCTACAAAAGGGGAAAGAAATTTTATATGTCATCCTATTTAGTTTTTGCAATAGCACATTCATGTCGATTTTCACAATTGTTTCTGTCCAAGAATGTCAATTGTGATTTCCACCCAGTAACGTTCTGGTACCAGGCCTTGTGGAAGCACAAGGCTTCCCAATGTTTTTATGAGGTTTTTAATGGCTTCTTGTCTGTTTTCAAACTTTTCTTGTTAGGAGAAAATGCTCCCCGCTTATCTAAACAGGCAACTAATATTTTGGACAAAAAGGGAACAGTCCAACATTTGGATAATTACACTGTCATAAGAATTTTTGGCTCCATAGAATAATCTGCTCTCCTTCCATGTCACATTACGGACATAATTTTTATTGCAGAAGTAGCACGTCAATACAACTACTGGTTCCATCTATTCCAAAGGAAGAAAAAAAAAACAGTTCATTCCTATGCCTTGGAAAATAGGGGAGTTCATGTTGAAAAACGTCAACAAATTTGACGATTTCGCAACACATTTTAGTATCTCCAACCTCAGATATGCTGAACACATAAAAGGATTCGACCCCTATGATATTTTTAGACAACATTTACATTCACTTGGCCTCGACGATTGTTTTGTAAATAAACACTTGCCCAAAAACAGAGACAGTCACGGGCCTGCCTTTGATGTCGACAACATAGAGATAGTGCAAAGCTACACCAAATTGTACACACAACAGGGGAAAGACCCCAATGAAAAGAGTGTTCAATTCGCAAATACCACTCCAAAAAGTATGACATCCCGAAGCATCGCTCGAACGAACCATCACAACAACAAAGAAACCCATAATTCTTCAAACGGAGGAGGAGATAATGACCCTCCTCACTCTAAAGTTGATAGTTATCACAAGCTTCCAGTGGAGAAGAAGAGAAAAACAAATGTGGGGTAGGCAAAAGACCTGGAAATTCAGACCGAGAACATGGAAATTGACACTGATCTGGATGCCATGTTCCTCTTCTTTGATCAACCCGAGGACGCCATCCACCATAGCCATCCAATGAACATATTCGTTGCCCAAAATTTTGACGAAGATGAATCCTTCGTGTTCCAGAGAACTGTTTTTGATAGCTGGAACAAAAAATTGATATTTCAAAAAAAAAATGGTAAAAATATCAAAGGCAAATCTTGTTCAGAGGTTGACGTTTCCAACATGCGACCGTCCCAAATCTGTCAACTTCACACTACGACCGGAGAAACACTTCATGACTCCATTGAACGCATGGAGACCCATAATGCCAGACTGAAGGACCGAGTGAAGGAATTGGAAGACGCTTTCTTTCCTATGCCATTGCTTGTCGATCCTTTGGCAATAGCCATGCTTGGCACCCCTGCACCCAATGTAAAATCACCCTCCACCCTGCTCGCATCCTGTAAAGAATATGTGGAAAACAATATCACAAAAAGAATGGAACTGGTTACCGATGCCTGGAAAAGATCACAAACCATCGCTTCCCTTGGAACCAGGGCACATAGCTTACTCGAGCTTTTGCAAGCCGAATTAAAAGATGAAGAAAATTTCTTCTTAAAAAAGGTCATCCCTTTTGGCAAGATTGTCAACAATATGACAGAAACAAAAAGAAGAGAAGAATATCTTCCATCCAAAAACTGGATCAGCCAACTGAATGCATGTTGGAAAGAAAAAGTAAACAACCTACGTCTCATTGTTCAGTCATGTGAACAAGTCATATCGAAGAAAGATAAATTATTCACAAAGCTGTGAAATATAGACTTAGCCGGGAAAACAAACGACTTCCAAGATCCCCTCTTAATCACAAACTCCTTGCCCTTAACCAGAGAATAGTTCGATAAACAGGTTGCTATCTTGAAGACCTTCTCTCCGGAATTTTTTTACATCATCCTTCAATTTCATCAATCTCACGTCCATGACTGGCTAGTCAAATATGCAGTACAAAATGAGGAAATTCATCAGGCTCTCTCTAATCTTTCTATCAACTTCTAGCAATTAGAAAACGATCTTTTCAACATCAAGATACAGAATGAGATCAACGTCGCCCCAATGAGAGCGTACATTGAAGAATGGGTCGAAAGGCAATTGAAGCAGGCCGCCAACGAAAGACAACAGGCAGTTGCCAACATTCCAGCAGTCGTGGAGAACATCCTTGAAACCGCAGTCGTCGCTGACATCAATGAAAGGGAAGCTGCAAGAAAATAGCCAAAGCGCTCATATGCACCCTCACTGTAAGTTTACTCATCCCATCTTTCTTTGTTTCTCAACCCAGTTATTCCGCTTTCTTAAATAAACATGTATAGGCAAACACTTATACCTTTCCATTTTTTTTCTTTTGCAGCTGTTGCACTCTATCTTCTTTCCACAATCATGTTTCTTGTAAATATTTCTCTAATGGTTCACGGGAGCCCCAATCCCAGTCTAGATAACAAACACATTGAAATTTCGGTTTATATGTAACACACTTTGTTTTTTTTGTATATTTCAAAATTTACAGTGGTATGTAACAAACTTCTATTTTCTGACAGATTTTAAATAAAAATGCATCTAAAGTTTTATATCCTAAAGAATCTACTCTTATATTTCAACACTCTGTATAACAAATGCATTTATTTTTTAATATGTTAGAGTTTTATTCTTATCCTTCAACAGACCATATGGCAAATGTTCACAAATACATTAAAATTTTTATATTTTTTTATCTCCTATTAATTTTATGTCATCATATATTTTTATCTTTCACTAGTCCACATTGAAAATGCATTTAAATTTTGAAATTTAATCTTGCACTGTCAACAAATTTTTTACTTTCTTATATACTTTCAAAAAAAAAATTGTTTGCTATATACTTTTCAAAATTACATGGTGCTCGGTCTGCCAACCGTCATTTACTTTTGCCACATCTTCCAAAATATGCACCTTGCACACAAAATTTCTCTCATATACATTTTGCATCAAACACTTCGTTTCATTTACACTTAGACCCCATTTTTCAAAATTTGCTTTCTAACCTCCTTGGCAAGGACTCAACTACCACACAAACTTGTTTTTTTAATGAAGTTTATGGCTTACTAAAAATTTATGTGTTTTCTCAAATTCAAATTTCTATAGTTGTCTTTGTGGTTTTGTGTACATCCAAGATCGAGATTGAATTTTAATTAATGGGTTTTAATTAAATTATTTTAATTCACCTCAAGTGTAAAATTATCAAAAGTGACATTATTTTTAAACAAAAGTTTATGATTTATATAAAATTGATGCATTTATTCAAATTGTAATATGTTTGCTTGTCTCCATTCATTAATATGCATTTTTTTCAAGACGTAAACCAAACTTTTTGAAAATTTCACTTTTCTTAAATTATTTCAATCCACTAAGATGTCTATTTAATTGAGTAATACATTGATGGTCAAACTTTGACGAAATTGTTGAAACATGATGACAACCCAAATTTTGAGAAAACAAAGGCATGAAACTATCTTGAGTGAATCCAAATGAGTGTAAAAGTGATCAGAAAACAAAAAATCAAATGGTGCACTTCATTAATGATGATACGACAAGTTTACATGATGCAACAACTCCATCACCAAAATCATAATCATTAGGCTATATGTTTGCATGAAATTTCACAAATGATTGTGTTATGGCAGCATTAGATCACCACCTCATCATTCTATGATTAAAATCCAAAATAATTGATGATAAGAAGCGTGAAAACCAAACAACGAAAATAAGAAAACTATCAAACCATTCCTTCAAATCAAGTAAAATAAAATAAGATGAAATTGA
>JZKD02S1655760.1:27875-55627 GCA_000966675.3 Picea glauca
TTTTTTGTAAAAATTTAAGGGGAGTTGTTGAGGCCTCAACAGGTTCTTGAATGCTCCTTAAATCAATTTCAAACAGGTCAGATTGGAACTTTTTCTATAACTTATTTTCCAGGATGTTTCAGACCTTGACACTTTAGAGAGACAAAGGAGAGATCTTGGTGTACATGTGGTAAAAATTTAAGATTTTGGTTCTCTATAATTTCAGAATATGCCCTATGGAAGTTAGGGTTCCTGAATGCTTCTAAAATCATTTTCAAATATGTCAACTTGGCACATTCACTATAAGTTATTTTCTGGGATGTTTCAGACCTTGAAACTTTGTAGAGATAGAGGAGATAATGCGGTGTACATTTGGTACAAATTCCAGATGTTGGTTCACTATAATTTTGAAGATATGCCCTATGTAAGTTAGGGTTCTTGAATGCTCCTGAAATAAGTTTCAAATAGTCCATCTTGTCACTTTCACTGTAACTTATTTTCTGGGATATTTCATACCTTGAAACTTTGTAGAGACAGAGGAGAGATATTGGTGTACATGTGGTACAAATTTTCGATGTTGGTTCTCTACACTTTCAGAGATATTCCCTGTGGAAGTTAGGGTTCTTGAATACTCCTGAAATCAGTTTCAAACAGGGCAGTTTGGCATTTTCACTATAACTCCTTCCGGGAATCTTCAGATTGTGAAAAGTTTAGAGAATGGAGGAGACATACAAAAGAACCTTAGGTAATAATTTCATAATCATATTTGAAAAATTGGATATGTGGCATGTTGTTCAAGTTCATTCTTGGGAAGAGGCCCAAAACAACAAGCTTTAAGAAAGTTACAATTTGAAAATTCAAATTTAAGTCAGACTTGGTAAAGGAAAAAGTAGTGAATAGAATAGGGGGAGGAAGAAGTATCGAGTAGACCTGGTGAAGGCGGAAGCAACAAGCAGACCCATTGAAGAAAAAAGTAGCAAGCAGACTTAGTGAAGGTTGGTGCAACTCACACAAAGAGATTGGTGTCTCTTGCTAAGTTGGTGCTTAGCGGTGGGGATTGGTGTCTACAAAGATCTGTAAGAGTAGGTTGGTTCCTACCAGGATTTGTACCAGTGGGGATTGGTGTCTCCATTAGCTTGGTGCCTACAAATATATGTAACAATAGGTTGGTGCCTATAAAGAATTATCAATAGAATTTTTGTGGTTTTCTCCTGAAAGGGTTTCCACGTAAATCTTTCTATCACCAGTAAGATGAGTAGTTTTTGGAACATTAAAATATACCAGGAATGTATGTGGAGGAATTAATATTTTGAAAGAATTTGTTTGATTGTTAAAATTTGTTTCTGGTTTTCCAGGTACATCTTCAAGGGAAGTGAAATAATCCACATCATGACTTACCCTACCATAACCACCAAATTATAATGCATCATTGTCTAAGGTAACTCTATATTTTCCACGTTCCTTCCAAACATGAATAGAGGAGATTTGAATGTCTCATAGGAAACTTGGTTTGCAACATCCGAGTTATATTGATTATGAGCGGTATAATGTGGTATTCGTGAGGAATTTGTGAAGTTGGAGGCATGTATTGGGAAGCTAGTTCTGATCATAGTCATATTTTTGTTTGAATGATGATCAACCACAGTTCCTTCTATCCTCTGGAGTAGTGTCCTTATGAAAAATAAAATACCAGCTCGAGATTTGTTACTTCTTCATCATTATCTGAACTTGAGATTGTCACAAACTTTATATGTTTGTGAGAAGATTTTGCTTCCTTGTCTCTTCATCGCCGTTTAATTCTACTCTTGTACAATATGTCATATCAATACAATAGCATTATGAATGAGTATTTCTCATCTATATGGAAATCATTAATTTTCTAGTTAGCATTATACTTTGGAAGGGACAATGGCTTATCCTTCAAGTTTAAGGAGATTTTATTTATCGCAAAACCAAACAAGCCACTTGCAAATACCAATGTGGAAAGTAATCGACTAAACATTTGCTACTTCAATGCAATATTTATTGAAACATGCGATTTAATCGTTCCACCATTTTCTTATATAGTTCATAATCGTTATCAGTTGTCCCCTTAGACATTGAGTCTGAGAGTGCATGCAACATAATTTCAAACAAATATAAATAATTGTTTATGGGTGCATAAGGTTTCATATTAGGGTAAAAGAATGCATTCCACATAATCCTTGAAGAAGAAACATTGAACAGAGTGCATGCCATGGAAAAAAAGTAGAATGTTTCTCTCTTTCACGTGCAACAAACACTAATCTAGTTCTTGGCATTATCATAAACAATCAGGTGTCCTTGCAAATAAATGTCTCCAATTATATTTGTGGCACTATTAATTCACTTCACTATCATTGAGGATTCCCAAACATTACCTCGAGAACTAATGACCAAGTAACCTTTTGGGGGAATGTCAAATTGTCTAGTCTTACTAAGCCATGGGTTGCCCCCAAAATCCAGGGTTAATGGTTTGAAAAAAAATGTATCATGTCTCATATAGACCTGATAGGATGTTTCTCCCACCAACACAATGGTAAAGTTAAATTTGACAAATCCTCTACTAACCCTCTTCCAAAAAGGTTCTCTTTGACTACTGAGAAAAATGCAAAGTAAACTTTCTGTGAGATATGTAAAGGATATACCACTATAAAAAACCACCCCTCCTAGGTTTGTTTTGAGGTCATGACAACAAGAAGTTTGTTTTCGAGTTTCATATTTGCAGTTCCCACGTGATGTAAATTCATCGCAGGCTTGCCAATTATGGGAACCCACATCATTTCCCACATAGGTACAAGATCATTTCCAAAGAACATATATTTGTCACCTCTTTCCTCTCTTTCATCTCCAACAATGCAATGACCAATCACATTCTTAGTCAGACCTTGATTTTATAAATGTAATGGGAGACTAACCTGAGTACTATTGAGGCCCAATAGTCCATCTGTTACTGCAGGTGAAACTACAAGAGAACCCCACTGGTCATATCCACGTCCAAAATGAAATTTTTTTGAGCTATAGAGCCATTTGCCTATAAAACTCTAATATTGTCTCTTGCAAGAACTTCCATAAAGGATCTATGATAACATATTCTATCTCATAATCACATTGTTCATAGCTACTCGTGCATTCATAGTTGTGAACTTCTTGCAAATTAATAAAGGAAGGGATGTGATGAAGTTAAGAATAATTTCACACACCAACGAATGTCAAGGACATCATCCACAAACTCAAGGAAAATCATGAAGAAAATGAATCTCAATACCACATTATACTCCACAAGCCACGATTTCACCCATCTGAAAAACATTACTACAGATCATATGGAAAAATAAGGATATCCATATGATGTGAAACTTGGATCGGTGGCAGCAAAGGACAAGTTTATTTGGTGTGTTCTAGATATTAGGGTTTTCAAACCCTAATTTACTTTTCTTCCTTTGTCATCGCAACATAGAATCAATTTCAGGTACGTGTCACTTTGAAGTTCGAAACAAAAATACCTTGAGAATCAAACTTTAATTTGTTGTGATAGATTCCCACAAGCCGAGACCAAAATTCCTCTCCTTTATTATTGTTTGATTCTAAATTGTAGCCACCATCATATGGGATGATCAATTTAGTTTGTCATTACTCGAGAGATTGATTTTATAGACTTGAATCTCATATGAGTTGGCTTTCGATGTCTTTGTTGTTGATGAAAAGGAATGGAATTCCTTATACCAACATTTTCGAATTTCACAAGGCTAAGGTGAGATAGGAGGGATTATCACTCTAGTTTATATCCTAATCAAAAACTTCAATCAACTCTCAAGCAATATGTACTTGGACCTGATGCTAATTTTATAATTGATTGTTTCACATAAAATAAAATAGAATTTTTTTTTATAATGTAATTATAAACAGATTTATAAAAGACAATTTTGAAGAAAACAAAATTGAAATAACAATGTACAACATATCCAAAAGTGAGACTAGAATCAATAAATGATTTTATCAATTTCAATTCCAAATTACATCATAATTTCTCTTTACAGACCCCTGCGAGGGTAAGGACCAAAGTTAAACTTAAAAGTCTAGGGTAGAATTTTCCATCACACAAAGACAATTGACGTCTTCAAAGAAAATACCAAGACCAGAAAAACGTTGGATTAACCAAGCTACAAATGCATCACTATCTTGACTCTGTGAAATAATTCCAATCAACACTGAAAAATAATTTAGAAGTCAAATTAAAATTAAGAGAGTATTGAGACAAATGAATGACCTTTTGAAGCATGTCAAATATCTATGCTTCTTAGTCCTTCTTCTTGCCACCTTCAGTAAAACCCTGCTATCAACAAGAGGATTTAGCTCTATGTAATTCAGAAATGAATGAATAACGAATGAATCTCACTTTAGAGCAAGAGAAAACCTTTATCAGAAATTCCTCTCCATTCTCTCTCTTTCTTTTGTCCTTCTTTTCCTTCTTATTTTATTCTTCAATAAGGTAGTTTGAGTGGTTTAACTACCTTTTAGTTAGAAGGTTAAACAATTTTAATTAAGTAGGACAACTTTATTAAATATTGATAAAGGATAATAATAAATAATAACTAATAGGTGGGGACCCCCTACATATCCCTTTATTTGTTTAATTTTCAATATTCCCTTGTTCCTCCATAATTTAAATATGCAAGTCACACCATCTCTTCATCATACATACATATGTGTATCCAACAACCCAAAAAAATAGATAGCCATAAATACACTTGTGCCTACCAAAATATCATAATTATGCCAAAAATAGATTAAGTAGTCTATTGTCCAAAAATATATAAATGTTAATGTGTCTAACAGTCAAATTGAAAATAAAGTACTATCATAACACAAATTCAAAAATTATATTTTTTATGGGATGTTGTTCTTCTTTGCTCACTGCCTTTTGATGAAGCCACCCTGTGAATTTATAAATCTTCCTCGAAAGGTTTCCTATATTCATTTGTGGACACTTAAGGATGCATATTATTGAAGGTGATCCTTCTCACTTCATCATCAAATTTTAGGGGAAGAGACTAAATTTTATAGGAGGAGGCATCTGAGGAATTTGAGCTAATTGAGATTGCAGGTCGCTTTCCTCTACTTGGTTCAAGATCTATAGTTAAATATTTAAATTTCTTACGCATATGAGTAGAGTGAACTTGTGATGTCACTGAAGCAATTTGTTGGACTAGCTTCTTGGGACAAAGTGGTGGAGGTAATGGTAATGAGACAATGGGACAACCATTAAAACGAGTGGAGAATTGGGAATCACGGGATTCCAACCATTATTTGGTTGAGAATCAAGATGCATGGATACATGTGTTTGAACGGGAATGATAGAAATGTTGGGGTGCAGATGCAATGGAGGTTTGACAGGTGGTGAAGGAGGATGAAAGTGTCCTTGTCCAGCTAAGTTCAGAAAACCAATTTGTAGGAGTTGGTTGAACTCATCATAATCAACATCGAAGTGGATAGAAAACCTTAACATTTTATTTCTACCCCTTTTCCAACCAACATTATTCCATCTATCCTAGTTTCCTCTATTTCCCTTGTTATAACTTCCTCTACTGAAGAAACTCATCTAGATGATCATAAAACTAAGTTAGCATATGCAACTCACAGCGAGTGAAAACATTAAATATTGTCTTGCATAACATATAATTTAATGATAGCTCTGAGATAAACAATAGCAAAGCATGCAATCAACAAAGAGAGATTGAGGAGAAAAAGGGAATAGTCAAGGAAGAATCTTGTAATTTCCTCTGTAATTATACATATTTTCAAAACAAAACATCCTTTATAACTCCATAAACTAGTAATTACTTAGAACATGGGAGAGGTAATGAATTTGGGAGAGATGAAGCGATTTTAAATATGAAAAATGAATTGAATGAAAGGAATGTATGGTCATGTTCTCAATCCATTAATTTTGATTGAAAACTTATTTACTCATAACTTATATTTATGATCTTTTCAAACTCATTCCATATAATAATCAAACCAACTGTATATTCCAAGTTGTCAACAAACTTTTTCTTCTAAAATTGTTTTCTATTTATACAAAGGGGAGTGAACATTTAAATGATACATGATTTGGGACTTTGTGAAATAATGCCTAGAAAGTGGAAAAATGAAGGGGTTTGGTCATGTGTATACAAAAGAAAACAAATAGAAGGAATTCCTTAAAAATGCATCACTTCACATATGTTCAAACTGATGCAACACACAAGGTATCATTCCTTTTAAACAATCATGATATCAAACCATTGTCGAATATTTCCACTTAACGAATGTTGAGTAAATATATAATATTTTCCAAACTAGGGCCAATACTCAAACTTCTCACCAAATAGGGATTTCAAATCAATAGTATTTTATACCAACAATGACCTCTCTTTTAAAATTTAAGAACCATCCTTGAATGCTCCAGAACAAGTTACTCCTTGAACCTGACCTCGTCTCTTAAGGTCAACGACACATAAGTCTACCATGGGATCAAGATTTACAAATCTTTGCAAAACTTCCACGTATCGACCTTTACCATAAGGTTGGAGATACAATTTTATAAATGGTGAATTTCCATAGCTCAACCTTGTGTTTTTAGAGTTATTCCATATTAATATTTCAGGCTTAATATCGCATGAGCTTTAATCTTTTCCCACTTCTGAAATAAACTTACTTCTTCCACCAGTTAGGATTTATAATTATGATAAATGGATAAACATCAAACTAAATTTTATTTTATTAAAATGTATTGGTAGAAATGAAGCTCCTAAGTCTTGTCTTATATAATAATTTCAATATAACGATTTAGAAGTACATGGATTTTATTTTAACTTATGTATATAGTTCTTTTATATATGGATCAATAGGTATAAAACCAATTGCACCAAATTAAAACCTCACCAGATGTATGTTACATTACTATCTAGCCAAAATAAATAAGGAAAGGTGATGAAGAGAAAACTTGACTTTGATTCTTAATACTAAGTCTTAGCTCAACTTGATATGTGTTTATTATTTAAAAATGAAGATTGAGATCAACCATGGTTTAAATAAAACCTTAGTAAAATAATTTTTGGTCTTGATAGAGTGTATGGGCTAAAGATTAACTCGGGCATTATGATATTATTAGCAAATAAAAAATGAATTGGCTGATTAACAAGTTGAGGAATAAAATAGAAGACTTATTTGGATTGATGATTGTTTTAATGTAATCAAAATGGAAGCAAACTTTGCAAGAATTTGTGAAAATTTGAAAAATATTGGAAAGATGTTTTGAGTTACAACAGAGTGAATGATTATTTGATTTATTAGTTACTCTTCTTTTTTTATCTGGGATATTTTGGAATTACTTTTGGTTGTCCCACTATTATAAATTTATCCCTTTCTATTGTTAATTAGTTGATCGTTTCCTAGAAAATATCTGATGAGTAATATGTTCTTAGTGGAATTGTTTCTTCAAGAATCTAAAGCCCCAGATAACTTTCATTGACTATTGCCATAGGTTATCCTCAACACATGTTTCTCCAAACCCCTTAGTTTACGTCTTTCTATAGTAGATAAATATAAAATTATAAACAATAAAAAGAATGGAAAGAGAAAAATTAAACAACTTTTAAATCCCATCAAATGATTGTCGAACCATTAACCTGGAGGATTATTCCATACCAAACAGGGAGGATTCTAATTGGGCCTCATCCTTGGGTTCAATCCCTAATGTTAAGCATTTTGAATCCATCCCCCTCAACAAAACATAAAGGATACTTTGATATATCTAGGATATATTTCACTTTGGGATACATTACAGTTTAGGGGGACTATTTTGTTGGTTGGTTTCAATGATTCTTATTGGGTTGACAACCTTCATGATTGAAAGACTACTACAAGTTATGTTTTCATTATTGGTTTTGAACCTATCGTTTGGATTGTAATAAGCAACATGCTCTTTGTATTTCTTCAACGGAAGAAGAGTATCAAGCAACAGTTAATGCAAGTCAAGGAGCCTTGTGGATTCGATAAATCCTTTAAAATTTTGGATTCTAGCAGCAATATCTGACCACACTCTAGTGTGACAATCATAGTTCCATCAAGCTCACCAAATATATAGTTCAACATCAACATAGAAAACAAATTGAGATACAAATGCACTTCATCATAAATTTATTCAGGATTACATTCTCGAAGTGTTCTTTTTCCCGAAAAATGATCAAGTTGTAGACACTTTCACAAATTCTCTTACAGAAGAGAAGTTTTTCAAACTTCGATCCATGTTAGGAGTTTAGAAAGTTTTCATTAAGGGAGGATAGGCTCTAATTCCCCTTTCCTTCTCCTTTCGTGTCAGTTGTATATATCTTTCAATCCTATCCCAAGTTGTTCTTAAGGGAGGATGTTAGGATATTTAAACACTTAGGAGTTAGTTATGATCAACTTGGTCTAATGTGTCTTTAAGTAAAGTGTGTTTCTTCAATGTGTTTCCTTAGTATATATTAGTATGCATTTGTATTTATATAATATGATTGTCACAATATATTCTAGACATAAAGTGATCCAACGGTTCATATTCTCCTTAATACTAACAACTATATGGATATGTGGCTTAACACCAAATTGGTCCATGATCTCTATTTAAAGAGCATAGAGGGTCATTTGATAATCATCAATTGTGAGAAATTAATATGTAAAATTCTTTTCTTTTTCATTAATATATTGCCTCAAGTGGCCACATTGGCTAGGGCCATAGACTATTTCTCTCTTTCAGAGTTTTAACCACATAATACATTGTGGTACTGATTTTTTATCTGTTTGTGTCAATGGTTTCTTAAGGTATTCAACCCATGTGAAAATACCTTGTTTATCGAACATTATTGACAAACAACTAACTAGACTACCGTGAATATTTCCACATTCTTGTGTGAGAAAAATCTCACAATAGAACTAATGACTCCACCAAGGAGAATTCTCATGAATTCTTCCTATTGGTGGTTGGTTACTCTTATTTATTGTTATCTTTTGGTTCTTTCATGTTTTGTTGTCTTTGTATTGAATTCAACCATCCCAATGAGTTTTATTGTTTTCTTCTATTTTGGTATAAATTAGAATGTTAATTACTCACATGACCCACTCACTCTTTTTTGGCTAAAACCTACGACTAAGTTACTACTTTTGGCCTATTTTTTTACATGTGGAACCGTATGATTTTTTTGTGGCCTGGTTTTCAATGAGCAAGCTTGAACATATCTACATTAGCTTCTCCAACTACTTTTTTATCCATGTTGGTTGAAACTTGGTAGTTTCGAGCCTTCAACGTCTTTTGCTACATGTGTTGAGGTTTGGATGTTTGTTTGTTTTCATTTTTTTGAAAATATAGGAATAAAAAAAAATTCTTACTTCCTTAGAAATTTAAAATTTTATCATTTAATTAGGTAGTTTATTGGATTTAAAACGTGGTTTTCATCACTAATTTGAATCCTTGTAGATTCGGTGTGAATGACTTGAAAATTTCCATATAACGAAAATTTTATGATGATTATTTATTGTAGTGTGCTTGTTGATTCATTCAATTGTAAAGCATGATAAGATTATTTGAAATTGGAAATGTTTAAGTTTTTCCATAAAAATAAAATTTTCTTGTCATCGATATATTTCTAAGTGATTATTGTTAATTGTGATCACAATGTTTTTCACTCGTGTTTATTTACAAGTAATTTTGGTTTTTGGTCCTTTTCAAATTCTTCAAAACACCATTTGATCTTTCTTCCATGACCGAATGATTACAAAATAGATCCCTAAAATGAATGCTTAAAATGAATTCTTAAAGTAAAATCTACTAGCCTCATTCTACTAGTTAGGGTCTCTTGAATAGGTGTGGAGAGAAACGACTTTGGGTCCATAAAATGGAAAGTGGGATTTAAGTAACTGAGATTAAAATTCATTTAGAAACAAGTGTTTCCATAATGAAAACTCTTATAACACAAGAGTAAAGCACTAGGTCAATCTGTGTTAGTGTGGATATAAAGGTTTTAATGGGCACTACTCTTATAGAAACATATTATATCATATATGTGAAATGGAGGGATGAGGGATGTGATTTTTGGTTCCTATGACTTTGAACTAAACCTATATACATGTCCCATGGCTATTTTCCTCGACCTTTGTCTTGTGAAGAGGTATGTTAGTGGTCATTCCTAGGGTTTCACCCAAGTACCTTGTTCGTGGGATTACATATAGCACTTGAGACAAATAACGAATCTCCTTTTTGAGGACTTCATTGGATTTCATCACCTTGTGTGTGTTCTTCTCTACAAGGTCATTATAATTGTTTTTTTTCTTACCTTCACTTCGAGTCCCTTGATGTAGGCTCAATTAGAAGGGTTTATTATCTTTCAAGGGTTATGTTGTTTTATTTCTCCCTAGTGTGTCATATAGGGGTGTTTTTTAGTTGTATATTGTTCCCCAGTAAGTCCTTGGAAATTACTAGATGTTTATTAATTAGTGACATCTCACTTTGATTTCATCTTAATCAAAGTGGTGCACCCTAGTCCTATATTTATTGGTACCCAAGGTGACCATTTTGAGACATCATACTCATGGTTCTCAAATTAATTCATTGACCCCCTAAAAATTGGTACTTCTTTACCTTAACCATTCAAAGAGGAATCACTCTTGGTTGTTTCATAATCCAATTATAGATCAAATCATGTTTAATGTTCTTGGGAATGCCAACTAAGGCCCCTTTTCTTTTCCTTCACTTGGAAAAGTTTGTGCGCCTATCATGGCTACCTTGAATCTTCCCATATTTATTGTATCACTTTTGAATTTTTTTGTATCCTCTCTTGTCCTCAATGCCATTGATTCTTCACCAACAATCAGTTAATACTAGGGGCATCAACTTGACCTTATCCATTTACTTTATTAGAAAGATAACTTGATTCCATCTTTGTCTCCATCATCTAGTGAAACTATAGTTTCTCTCCCTATGAACTCATAACCAAGATAGTCAAAGGAAAAGTAGACAAAAGAGCTTGAAATGAAATGAGGGGAAAGGAGGAAACCCACCAACCTATGTAAATAATGTTTGGGGCATACCTAGTGTTGAGAAACCTAGGAATATGCAACACAAACCTAAGTTTCATTGAAACTTCTCCCAAGAGGACCATTTGATTCATATTTTCCCTACCATTTGTTGAAGGTAAATTCACCTACAGATAAGCAAATCCCCTCATTAGACAGGTGTGATCCAATGACAATCAGTAGGATAGACAATGTACCTCTTTATCCTAGTATTAATCATGCAATTTCATAAGTTAATGATAGAGGGAAGGAAAGGAGAAACATACCTTAATCCTAATGATTGTCCAACATATCCAATGATCCTCACTAGATCCCACTTCAAGGATGTTGCTTCACCAAATTACCTACACAACAATAAAACCAGTACAACCTTCCTCATTCCTTCATAAGATAAAAAATGAACTCTTGCATGAATTAAGTCCTAATAGAGTAACCCTAGCTTAATTATATCAACAAAATCACATTCAAGATACATGATAGATCAATGAACATATAGATTGTTGGGGGAGAAAGAATGTAGATCTATATTGATGAAAAGAGAAATACAAAAAGTATGATCTACCTTGAGATCCATTGTTGTACTCCTAGCTCCAAGACATAAAGATCCTCTCCTTGGCCACAATATCACCATTGTTTAACAAGCATAAGATGGAACCATATTCAAAATGGATCCCACCTAGGTCCTAATCACACTAGTGTTGATGCCTAGCACTCAATAATTGCTAGAAACTAAAGACCAAGGATTCTCACTCCACTGGCATAAGGAAGCTTCAATGCAAACTCTCTAACTTTTTGAATTAGCCTCTTACCTTAGATTTTCCTCACTATATATTCTTGAGGAGATAACAATAGACTTCATGGCATGTGAGATGGGAAAATACATTTTTCACAATTATGAGCTTATGCCAACCCATTGTTCATTGATCAACTCATGACTTTCCAATTCTTGAAGGTATAAGGGGAGGTTGTTGGTTTTGTATAGGAATCCCATGACCGATTTTGTCTTTTCTACGAGGAAAGCACAATCGATTGCCCCTTTACTAGGAAGAAGAGAGGCCAATAATTTTTATGATCGATTTTCTTGGTTGAAATGCATATTAGCTTCAAAACATCTCATAAAATATTTGTTTATCCTATGGTGGAAAATACAAGTATAATAGATGCCCACTAATGTATGAGGTTAAAAGAGGAATTGATGGTCGAAATACATTGCAAAGGTATATGGGGACAAGTGGACTAAGGAGAATATATGCAGATCAAGAAACTAGGAAGTGCCTACAAGAAAAAATCAACCAATCAAATATAGATCATCCCCATGGTAGGCATACCCATGCTCGGATATATGAATATGCAAGGTTTCCAATACAATACACTGCAGATACATGAAGTGAAATACAATATCATGGCCACAAAAAAGTACATGGTGGATACATGTCATATAAAAGATCATAGCCATGAGCAAATACAATGTGGTCTATGTCACAGTATACATCAAGAGGACACATAGAAAACAAATTTAGAGTGCCAATTGGTATTCAAAGAACTGATCAATCAGTGATCCCATATTACGTAACTCAAGAAGGTAGCACTACTAATGGAGGATGCCCCTATCCCAAGGTCTTCAATCCAAACTCAAAAATTGTACGAATCTACATCATGTGAATAAATAAGTTGATGTCCAACATGGTAGAAATTGTGTGATTATCGGTCATTGATGAAAATAATTGACAGATGCAAGGATACTCACCAATAATTAAAATGGACCCCAAGGAACATATTAAAATCTAGCAAGTGTGAATAAATAATCTATTGCCAAACACTTGTAGAAACGACTAATCAGGGATTAATTATTAAAACATGTTGTCAAACACAAGGAATCTTACCATTGATGTTTGCATGTTCGAAGGTATTGCCTAGGTTTCTAGACCTACTTCCTAGATAATGATATGGTGTCAATAGGAAGAGATCCATTGAAAGGAGGGCCTTAATTTATCCCACATCAATCAACATGAAACAATAAATGAGAGATTTTATGAAGAAAGAAACCATCAAGTACAAACTGGCATAGGGATGGTTGACATGAAAGGTCAACAATTCTTTAGAATGTCCGACTTACGCTCAACTTCCCTTGAACATATAACACGACATAATAATGATTTGGGTAGGATTGACTCAAAAGGACCAATGACATAGTGCAACAATGTAGGAGGCATTGAAGCACTCTTCATATTGATTGAAAGAATAACCAATCGGAGGAGTAGATAACTCATAATCATGGTACGGGTCCTAAGGAATAACTAAATCCCAATTGTAATATAATGACACAAATGGGTGCCATGTTCAAGGGTGACAATAATGAATGGTTTCCACTCAAACTAAATCAAATAAGTATTTATATTCCCGCCTCCCCCACCCTTTCTTTTTGATGTTTTCTTTTTCTTTTTGATGTTTTAATGAGTGTTAAAAGGAGATAAAAGTATGATACAATGGAGAAAAAAAGTGTCTCAATGGCATGCAACTACATTCAAAGTGCATGGAACAGACCTGTGCAAAGAAGATGCAAAAAAGGTGTTGGGAAAGTGATGTCCACTCAAGATTTTTTTTTCTCTAGAAATATACAGTCTCAAAATGGAGGCAAATGGAAAAACGTTAATAGTGGCTGAAATGGAAATAAGCATGATTAAGTGAATGGTAGCATAACAATATGAACCAATATACAAGTAATAATAAGCAAATGAAACAGTAAAGAAATAAAAATAACAAGAACCCCTTCAGGACCTGGCCAAAAAATGATTAAGAGAGAAGTATGAGGTCTCAAATTTTAAGTCATGGAAAGGATAATATGGATTCTCAAGCCTACAAATAAACACAACATGGACACCTAACAGAAAGATAGGGATGCTAACTAGGGAATCCCATTAAGGCTAGGCACTACCACACAAGTTACGACGTGCAACAAAGAAAGGAGGTTAATGTCGCAACCTGGTGGAATCAAACCTAAGGAATAATATCGACAAAAGGATGGTTAATAATGCAAGATCGGAATGCAGAGAAAAACCTATTGCTATATTATTGATCGAAACATTTACTTCAAATTTCAATGAAGATCACCATAGAAAATACCAAATATAATGTCTTAAAAGTCACGTATACATGATCAACAACACTAGCCCATAGGTTAATAAATCCAATATAAACCTCCAATAACAACTCATGCTTTGCAACAAAAAACTTTAAAAACAAAAACCTTAAAAATACAATATGGTACAAAGCATCACACAACATTGTTTCTTATGCATAGTACTTCTTGAGGTAGATCTCATTGCAAGGCTCAAACCAATGATTGCTTTCATAATCAATTAACACGTAGGCCCATGTCGACAACATGCAGCTTAGGGACATGGAAAAAAAGTTCAAACTTCCATGCTCCTAACATATCATGGTGGAAGGAATGAACCTGGATCAAGTTTCTTTCAAACCAAATGCAAGGACTAACATGTTTATCATAATGAATATTGGTGCACCATTTAGAAATATCGTGGGCTATTGCTACTCCTTAATGATGATTTCCAAGACATGGTGGGGATACAAGACATTTTTCTTCGATATGGATTGGAATGGAAAATTGGGTGATGAGTTTTGGAAAAAAAAAATCTTGAAAATACATCCTGAAAGACTCTGAAAGGAGCACTATAAAGTTTGAATCTTTCAAAAGAAAACTATTCTCCAATCAACATATGATCAAAAGGGCCAAGGTTCAAGGAGATTTAAAGAGGTATATTGTTCAAAATGTTCATCAAGGTCCCCTCTGCATGCACATCATGTGTTAGGGTGGGTCATTGGTACCACTCGTTATCTCTACATGAAACAAGGATTTTTGTGTCAACCTATAAAGTGTATAGTTTAGGAAGAAAGAATGGTCAATGATGCATATCTTCCCATGGTATATTAGTCATAGTCATGGCCTCAAGAATAGATTCATTCAAAGGAAATTCAACATTCAAGAAATCATATGAATCGGGATGGTTGATGGCCCATATGGGTGAAGTGAATTGATCATATTCCATATATTGATGGAGATTCTAATCAACATCATTTTTTTTCTTCGTGATCACTTGATAATAAATATATACCACTCTCAATGAAATGCTCATTCTAAATGACTCTATATCATAAAGGTGAGGTACTACTTAAGGATCCTAATTGACAATTCATTGGAAAAAATTAAGTGATGAGGCATAGAGTCCACAATTGACCTAGAAGTTGAGGAAAAACCTTGTGATTCAATAGTACCCAAAGAGATCATACATATAGGAGTTGAGTTTAAAGAACTAATTGGTGGAGTAAGGGTGAATGTACCCATCAAAGATGAATCCTTAAACATGCTAACACCAACACTATCGTAAGCACCTTTAGAATTGTTCGTGAATGGAATATTCGAATCGACATTGGTTCTAAAATCTAATGTAAAGTAAGTGATTTGATCTATAGTAACTACTTTTCCTTCATGAGGAAAATGGAGGGATTGAACAATTGAATACACTACAACCATCATCACGTAAAACCAACTACACCCTAACAATAGATTATAATCTAGAGGAGCGTTGACTACTTCAACCTCAACTAAAGCAGTCTTTCCACCTAACTCAATAGGAAAGGTGGAAATGATTCCATGGATATTAAAGGTATGATCATCAAATGTTTTCAACATGGTGTAAAACTAGATTATCTCTAGAGAACCTAAGGCTATCCAACATGCCATAGACATAATACAAGTGGAGGCTCTTTCATCAACAACACATCTAAATATGTTTGTCCCAAGTGAGGATACTTGGATCTAGAAAGTTATTTGATGGGGAAACCTAGGATGACTCTGTTCAATGTCATATGTAATTAGATAAGTATATGAGGGATCAAATCCACAAATTGTAGTAAAAAATGATTTATGTTGCACGGGGCATCTTTGAAGGACCTCTAGGGAAAACATAGCACAAGGTTCTTGGGCCAAATCCTCAACAATACTATAATTTTGAGAAGCTCGGCCATTAGGGTTGTGTGTAGACCTTTGTAAAAAATCCTTGGGGAGGAAAATAATTGTGTCAGTGGATAGAGTCTCTATATGCAAAGGGCCATCAAGTTGATATGAAGACGGGTCCTTATCAATAGGACCACTCTCAGAACTGTCATAATTATGAGCTATAGTCTAAATATTAACAACTTGGTCACACATGTAGATGTTAGCATTTGTGATGTTACCCCCTTACAAAGGTGGATGGTATGTTGCAACCATTTGTTATTGTTTTTGTTGGGGGGAGGATTTGTTAGGAATGCATGTTGTTATTGAGCTCCCCACTAAGCTAAGTATTGATGAATCTCATCCATCTGAGGATGTTGGTGAGTAAGATGGTCTCTATTACAAATCTTGCACGTAAACTTCATCTTATTTTTCTCTTTGGTGCATCCACATTATCATTTTGATCAGGGAAAGTCACTTTCCCAAAAACATAATTATTTTTATTTTTATGTTTTTTACCTCCATATTGTTGAGCATTCTTCAAATTCGTTGATTATATCAAATGAACATCAAGGGTTTGGGTAGGGACTAAGGCATTTTGTAATGTCGATGTAATTGTAGGTGGATTAGAAAATATGGTCATCTAACCCATTTGACATGTCAATTGGCCAACACAAGCATGGGAAATAGGACCAATCACACCATCAACATATGGCCTCGGGGTAGTTTTTGGATGATCCGTCAACAACCTAGGAGCATCAGGGATTAAATCATATAATGTGCTAAATTGAGAATAAATCAAATGTAGTTGTTGAGCACATAAAATCACTTGCTCTTCAGTCAAATATCCTGACATAGCTACATCCTTCGTGATATTAGGAAACAATTACTTGACAAACCAATCTAGTAGAAATTGATCCAAAATTTCATCTCTGATGAGCCTACGTTTCCTTCTACATTCATGGATATGATCATAAATATGAATTTTGGCATTCTGAGGTAAAGATGTCAATATTTTAGTTCCATTTTTGTAATGGATCGAAGGTTGAAAATGGGTCAAAAAATACATCACTGGGATGGAAAATCATTAAATGAAGCACCTAGTAATTCAACATACCATTTTGTGGTGCTCCCCATTAGGGTTTGCTGGAAATGTTGCAACCTAATTCTATCATCCACCAATGAGTTAAATGAACACCATAGGTGGAACGTCATGACATGGGTGGAAGGATATTCTCCATAATTTCCATCAAACTTAGGTATATCTGATGGAAATTTATTAGGTATATCCAACCATGTGGGGTTGATGCTTAATGAAGTAATTTGTTAATTGAGATATATCTAGTAAATTTAAGGTAGCTAAGAAAATTAATCGAGTATTGGGAAACAAATTATGGTGGATGAATGATGAACCTTGCAATCTATATGGAACCGTACATCTCCCCATACCACTACCCCCAGGGAAATTATTTCCCCCAATGACAGTAGTAACACTGATTGTTGGGCCAAACCTAGGATTAAAGTTCCAACTAAAAGGAAAACCTACATTATGTGTAGCGAGACTACCTATGGTATACTAGAAACATGTGGGAATCCACTTCCAATAGTAAAACCCTGCCCAAAGATCTAGAGAAAAGTGGTGTCATCTCGAGTACCTATCACTTCAATCCAAAACTCTCATACACACAATAGCCCCACCAAACAAGTGAAGAGGGTAAATCCTTGTACACAGACAACTCGTGTATATGCACCCTATACACAGACAACCCGTGTACGCACCAAAAAATAGGGTTTCTTTTGTAATTCTGAGAATTTCGCCATCATGATCTCAGACTTGCCGAAACTTCAATGCGTCCATGAGATCCTCCCAATATCCTCTCTCTCAGAATATATCTTCAACACATGCTCAAGAGATCCACACCAAAGATACTCTCACAAGAAGCTCTCCATCAATACTCCAAAAGATATTCTCACAAGAAGCTCTCCATTGATCCACACAAAGGATGTTTTGCAAGAGTCCGTAGCTATATTATTTATACTTTCATCCTCTAGCTCACTTAACCCATTTCTAGGTCACTTAACCCGTTTTCCTTATTTTAGTGTTAACCACTTTCCATAAATACAAAGTTCTCCAATACTTCATCATTTAAATATTTCTTCTTGATTTTGTCACCTTACTTTATCATTTCTTGATTTTGTCACTTCTATTTGTTATTTAAATAATTCACCTTGACTTTGTCACTTTACTTTATCATTTAAATAATGATTTCTTCTTTTCAAGCACTTTGAATTCTTTAACCTTTTGGGGCTTCAAGCCAACATGTGAGGGCCCTCCAACTTCGTAAGGCCATAACTCTCAAACCGTGAGGAGTTATGTGGCATTCCACATACCACCGAAAATGGCATGGCAAACACTATCCATATAGGATAGTTTCACCAACAAATTCATTGATATTCATCTCATTATTCCACATACAATCATGGGTCCTCCAACCATTCTTCTAGGATAACTCAATCCGCAAAAGTGTCTTCCCGTGAGGGATTTCACCATAAGGGGACCACTTTGGAGTTCATCCATTTGTGCACCTTATCAATCATGATAAAACAATAATGAGTCATCTATACATTTTTTCAACAATGCATCATATACCAATGAAACCACATCGATCCATTTTCATCATGCATCAGTGGAAACTCATTGATCCATCTTCATCTATGCATTCTTATCAAAGACAATACATATTATATTACATCAATCATCAATAAATCAATCCTTTGACATCAATTGATCAAACCATTGGCATCAATGACAACATGATCCAACAATCTCACCCTTTGACATTGATGGAAATACCAACATTGATGTCAACACCAATTACCAATTATTGATGTCAACATGTAGATAAGTCATGATCTAAATCAATAGTCAATGTGACTATCTCTCCCCATCAATATCTTACCAATTATTGATGTCAACATGTAGATAAGTCATTCTCTACATTAATAGTCAATGTGAGTATCTCTCCCCATCAATCTCTCCCCATCGATAGACATCAATCACATCAATGTGATTATCTCACCCCCTTGACATCAATGGCAAAGGGCCATTCTCCTCTTGGGGTTGCTCCCCTTGCTTGAACTCTTCTTTGGGGATGCTCCCCTTGTCTGAGTACCTTTGATATTCCTCTGAATAATCTCTCCTCTTTTGAACAAGGGATATCACTCTGATGTAATGTTGAAGATACATCGAAGATACTCCCCCTGTGACCATTTCTCCCCCTGGAATTATTCTTTTGTGCTCTTTCTTCAAATATAGGGATCTTTTCTAGATATGCATATGATAAATATCTCCTCCTAGAATCATGGGAAGAATAATGACTCCCCCTATGGGTATGTCTCCCCCTATCTTCTCTGCAAGATGAACAATATGCTACCATATGATGATCCTGGGACCTGTTCATGCATCAAACTCATGCCAAACCAAGCATCATGAAGCAAAATATATGTCAACAATAAAACAAAGAATCATGAGTAAAATATCAACCAAGTACATCCTGTGCCAAAATGTGTGCTCATCATGCACAACATCTATGTACATCAACCATGTACATAAACATCATGCAATGTGACAAAAGATATCATCCATGGAATGTATCAATCATATGCCTCTATCAATATGCCATAACTCTCAAACCGTGAGGAGTTATGTGGCATTCCGCATACCACCGGAAATGGCATGACAAGCACTATCCATATAGGATAGTTTCACCAACAAATTCATTGATATACATCTCATTATTCCACATACAATCATGGGTCCTCCAACCATTATTCTAGGATAACTCAATCCGCAAAAGTGTCTTCCCGTGAGGGATTTCACCATAAGGGGACCACTTTGGAGTTCATCCATTTGTGCACCTTATCAATCATGATAAGACAATAATGATTCATCTATACATTTTTTCAACAATGCATCATATACCAATGAAACCACATCGATCCATCTTCATCATGCATCAATGGAAACTCATTGATCCATCTTCATCTAAGAATTCTTATCAAAGACAATACATATTATATTACATCAATCATCAATCAATCAATCCTTTGACATCAATCGATCAAACCATTGGAATCAATGAAAACATGATCCAACGATCTCACCCTTTGGCATTGATGGAAATACCAAAATTGATGTCAACACCAATTACCAATTATTGATGTCAACATGTAGATAAGTCATGATCTACATCAATAGTCAATGTGACTATCTCTCCCCATCAATATCTTACCAATTATTGATGTCAACATGTAGATAAGTCATGCTCTACATCAATAGTCAATGTGAGTATCTCTCCCCATCAATAGACATCAATCACATCAATGTGATTATCTCTCCCCCTTGACATCAATGGAAATGGGCCATTCTCCTATTGGGGTTGCTCCCCTTGCTTGAACTCTTCTTTGGGGCTACTCCCCTTGTCTGAGTACCTTTGATATTCCTCTGAATAATCTCTCCCCTTTTGAGCAAGGGATATCACTCTGATGTAATGATGAAGATACATCGAACATACTCCCCCTGTGACCATTTCTCCCCCTGGAATTATTCTTCTGTGCTCTTTCTTCAAATATAGGGATCTTTTCTAGATATGCATCTGATAAATATCTCCTCCTAGAATCATGGGAAGAATAATGAATCCCCCTATGGGTATGTCTCCCCCTATCTTCTCTGCAAGATGAACAATATGCTACCATATGACGATCCTTGGACCTGTTCATGCATCAAACTCATGCCAAACCAAGCATCATGAAGCAAAATATATGTCAACAATAAAATAGAGAATCATGAGTAAAATATCAACCAAGAACATCCTGTGCCAAAATCTATGCTCATCATGCACAACATCTATGTACATCAACCATGTACATAAACATCATGCAATGTGACAAAAGATATCATCTATGGAATGTATCAATCATATGCCTCTATCAATATGCCATCATGTGCATCCACCAATATGCCAACCATGTGCATCTACCAACATTCCAAACAATGTATCATATCACTCATAATATATCTCCATCATGAACCAAGTGTTAGCACTCTGTAAATTCTATCCGGATGAATAGACAAACAACAAAGGTAACTGTTTCAACCAGCTTTAGAGATGAGGCACTAGCCTACCCAACTCAGAGAAGGATCTCTCGTGTCACTTGATATATCTATGGCAATCGATGGCTAGATTTGGTTTGTTTTGGGGGTTTTTTATAAAGTTTTTTGGCCAAGAAGAGGAGGGACACACAGGGCTATGGAGTCAAAATTATGAAATTGAATGAAAACAATGATCAACTGATAGAACTCTCTAGAGGATAAAGGCTAAATGAGGCAATGAATCTGAGTTGTAACTTAAAATAAATCAGAGTGGTAAGAGGAAAGAGGAAAAAAATAATTGCATCAGAGCATTACGTAAATGAATTCTGAATTAGCTAAGAAGAAACATACATAGTTTAAATTGCTTAGGCCGAGAGCGTCACAAGAAGAATTCTGGGCCTTTAACTCTCCAATTTAAACAAAAGACAGTGTAAATGGAATTAAAGAAACACAGGAAATACACACTATGAAAGAAGACATAACTCATATCACAACCAATTAGAATATTTTCATAAGCAATTCCAAATGCTTCTGCATATGTATTCAATTCAGTCCTAGAAAAATTACAATAGAGTCCAAAGCCACCAGAATTGTTCCCTTGCACTTCTGCCCGTATCTAATACACTCAGAACCTCTAACACTTAAACAATTTGAGTTCCTTCAATGTGCAACCGGTTACAATAACTGAAATGAAACGTTTCAACTTCTACAATGATTACAACTGACAGTTTCCAGAAAAAACGTTTTGTGATCCCTGCAGATTCCTTTGACGCTCCAACTCCTTCTTTTGCCATGTTGTCTTTGAAATTCCACTCATAATATTTCGAATATAATTGCATTTATCCATATTCTCATTAAACACTTGGGAATAATATATTTGAAATAAAAATAATTCCCAAATATTTTCTATCCTGTAGAATTAGATTTCCATAATTTAATTCATGCTCGTGGTTCTTTTAAAACCATGTCTTGTTTGCCCAATTCACCATTTCACTATAAAAGACATTGACTGTTACTATTTCCCGTGAAAAACATTTACTGTGTAATGTTTTTCCAATTTACCATTTCACTGTGGAAAAAACATTTACTGTGTCATTTTACCATCTTTAGTTAAATACCTTTTATCTTCTTCTTTTACTTCTGTAAAACATTTGGATAAAAATTATCCAAGTTTCCGTTCACGTGCATCTTCCATTTAATTATTTTCCATGGAAATAAACATTAGTCTCCTTGATTTGTAAAATTTAAATCTTACCTCTGTAAAACCTTTTCACCTTGAGGAGGAATCTCATTATTAGAAATTCCATAAATGTTGTTGAAATGCACTCCTAGAAACATGCCGCACATAAAAAATATGATACATGTTTGGATTTATTATATCGAGCTTGGGCTAAAGTGGTTTAATCCAAACTTCTTTTACCTCCGATGTACTCCATGTAAAAACACATGTCCACCAAATAAGCCATGATAGTTTTTTCCGGTCCGCCTTCTCATAAGTAACCTCCTCGTTACTTTAATCCCCGGTATATACATGTGCCCTCCATCCAGCCTTTGACTTTTCCACATTATAATTGAGATTCGTGCCCACGATATGATTTGACGTGATTCGATAAATTAGATATTGGATTAAATATTAATATAAATATAAAAATATTTATATTAATAATAAAAAACCCTTGTTCTATTTTCGAAGGACTTTGGGCATATGAGACTTAACACATGACTTTGTGGATAGGATAAGGGTGCTTAATAAAAGGGATATTTTTTTTATTTTCAACAGGAATATGAAAAAAGGGTAAAAATGAATGAAGTGATGGAACTAAGGGATTTAAATAAGAATTAAGGCTAGGCATAGTCTTGGGATATTTGCCAACTTTTGACTTGTGGAGTACATGACCTTTTTGGATGATCCATTGGGTGAAGGATTTAGGTGATGGGAGCTTGACGAAGCTGGTGAAAAAGTTTGAAAATCTGAGTGGAAAAATAACACAAGGACAAGATGCATTGGGAAAAATTAATGCAAACTAGCAAGTGATCTATGGTCCGCCGAGCCTTATCAACTTTCAATATCGGGGGTTGGAAAAAATGGTTTTAGGCAAACCTCGTTTCGCGCCGATGTTCTTCCAAGGGATCCACGTGTCCACGAACGAAACCATAATGGTTTTCTTGGCTCACCTTCGAATAATTATCTTCCGCGCTGCTTCATTCCCCGATATGTGCCTTAGTCGTTGATCTGGGATTCTTCAAGATTGATGGTCCACCGAGTTATACCTTTTGCGCCTCTGCTATATTTGTTTATATGCTGCTGGATATAGCCCGATCCCCCAAAATATCATATTTCCATAGTGATATAGCATTTCGCTAAATTTCCGAAATTGGGATCCTGATTTGAAAATTGTTATGGTGATAACACCAAGTATCATAAACAAATACCAATTGTTGTTCTGATCAAGTAATACCAATGGAATATGCCATATATGAGTGTACAAAAACATGTACACCACCATGCACCGACAAAAGGATGAATCCCATACATGTATGCCAAATCATCCATAAAACATGTGCCAATCAACCTGCCAGTAGGTGCCTCTACTAGTGTACTAGAAATGTACCAATCATGCATCATCAATGATGTACAACATGATCATATCATCAACTCACCAACCACATGTCCCAATGTGTAACCCATCCATATGCCAAATGCATGCATCAAGTTTTCCAACAAGTAAGCTTCTCAAGATATATCACATAACCAAGGTGCCATAACTTCACTGTTATAACCAACATTATTCTTCAACAAAAAAATGCATCAATCCATACTCATGGGTTAGTGCCATGCACCCAAGATTTTATTTTACATCATCACCTTACATAATCCAATATACAATCATGAGAACCTGTAGCAAACAATGTCAGAACCTACAATAAACCATGTCATACCCTGCATCACAGAGTTATAACATTACATCAAACTGCAATCCCTATGCATATCCCTTTTCCTTAGGCTTCACCACATATACACTGTCTGTTGCATAGACAACTCGTGTATGTACGCGACCTATACAAGGTTAGTCTATGTATGTACGCGACCGATACTACTGTCACCCGTGTATGCCTCAGTAGATGACACTTTTGAACTTCCCTTCAGTCTTTCATTCTGTTTTGGCTTCTCTGTCTTCTTCACCCACTTCTGTAGATGTCCCTTCTCTTCAGAACTTGAGCTCTGAGCATCCATTTTTTAAAATTTGTCTCCCTTCCTTACTTCATTCCTTCTTCTATCCATTCTATGTGAATTCCTCATCATTGACTTTCTTCTTGTGTTCCAGCACTCCTGGGATTTGTGGCCAAATCCACTACAGCTGTAGCATCTCATGGAAGTACAATGAACAACAATATGTCCTACTTTATCACACCTCCAACACCTTATGGTGTTATGAAATATTCCATTATATCTTATTCCATAAGATCTACATTCAAAAGCTTTGTGACCATATTCATTACATGAATACCAATGCCCATGAAAAATACTTCCATACCTTTGCTTTGGTGTCCCAAAGATAGCTTCTTTATTTCTTCCTTTCTTTGTTCTTTTGAAAATTTCCGTGCCTTGTGTAGATGGTTTCTTTGCAAAATTGTATTCCTTCTTTGATGGACTTACCTCATGCTTCTTTGAGGTGCTTGCTTCAGCATGTGTAGCTTCTTCCTTGTATCCAAGTCCTGATTTATCACATGGTGATCTTTGAATTTCCAAGATTTCATCCAAGATTAGTGAGCTATTTAAGAATTTGTTTGACTTCTCTACCTTCTTTCTAAGGTCAACAACTTCAACGTCTAACTTATGACATGATTCTTCCTTTTCATTTATTTGATCCTTCAATAGTTCATCTACCCTTCTGGCTTCTTCAATTTGGGTCTTGAGATGAATCATAGTTTCAAAACTTTTGCTCATCTCATCATCTAGCTTCATATCTTTTTTTTCATTCTTTAGTATTGTGATATCTTCTTCCTTTTCTTCTAATTGAGTCTTACTAGTTTCTTCTAGTTCTTTGAGCATTTCTTTTAACTTCAAGATGTGCCTTTGACTCTTCTTGAGAAACTTTTTAGTGTTATCTGAAAGATAGCTATAGTCTATATCATAGTGGTCATTACTATATTCATATAGACCTCTTTCAACTTTCTCTTTAAGCTCCAATAGTTTTTCCTCTACTTCTTCCATGGGATAACAATCAATTTATTTTATCCAAACTACTTCTAGATTTTCTTCTTCACTTGTAGAGAAAAATTCAACATCATCACATTTTGAATTATAGCAATCAAGGGTTTGTGTAGATTCTTTACCTTAATTTGAAATGTGTTCAAGATATTCCCCTTTGTCAACATCATCACATGATTCTTTGCCTTCATTTGAAATGTCTTCAAGATATTCCTTTTTGCCAACATCATCACTTTTAGAAATAATGCAACCAAGAGTTTTTGGAGATTCTTTACCTTCATGTGTCTTGATGGAGTTGTCTTCAATGTCTTTCTTCTCCTTCTTGCTTTGATATGTCTCCTCTAGCTTTAGCCATAGATCCTTGGAGGAAGTGCATTGTTCCATGCTTTCTTTGATAGGGCTTGAGAGTCCACTAAGAATGGTCTTGAGAGCCAATGCATCATTCTTCTTTCCTTCTCTTTGAGCTACAACCTTTGACTTGTTCTTCAAAGGAACTGATCCACCAATGGCTGCCTTCCAAATTGTTGCTCCCATTGTCCTCATCTCTATGTTGATTAGAATAGTTTTCCTCATCAAGGATTGGAACTTCATCATCCATTTGTGTGTCTATGGATCTCCTTCAAGCTTGTTAAGGCTTGTAGTGAAGGCCCTCTCTGAAACCAATTGTTGGACACACCTACCACACTTAGAGGGGGGGTGAATGAATGTGAGGCTCTTTTTCCCAAAACTACCCTCTTACACAAAACTCATTAGTTAGCATTCAATATTTTACTCATTACTCATTGCTGTCATTTATAACTAGTTAGATTTGAACACATAGCAACAACATATATCAGCAATATATCATCAACAAGTCATCACCACAAGGAACACAAAGAACACAATATGTATGTACAATTTTATTTTTATTACGGACTACAATCCTTGGGGTTTTCCAACAACAACTGAATAGAGTACAACTCTACAAGAGCACCAACTCTATAATGCAAGACTCAGATTACATCCTCAACACCAACTAAGATGAGGCAACAATCCTCAATAGATATCAATCTGCAACAAGTACGCGACCTGTCGGTAGTGCAACACGTGTATGTACGTGCCCTACCAGTAGTACAACCTGCATGTATACGCGCCCAAGCAGTACTACAGTCTGCGTATACCTTATGAGCTATTAGGGTTTATCCTTTTCATCACATGCTCAGATCCTCTGCAACCTGCGATCATATTTTCTTCTGTCTTTCACTGTCCAAACTGACCCACAACCAGTCACAACTCATCCAGGCTCTCCAATAGTCTACTCATGCTCCACAATCGATCAATATGAATGTTATCTCAATCATGTATAAACAACTAGTATACCATAGAAATCATGTCACCATTGAATCACAAGAGTACTTCTCATTCCATCAATCAACATAGACCACATCACAACAACCATACCAAGAATTCCCTAAGCATTCACAACACAACAAGCTATAATATCCATCAAGACAATAATTTAACCATACCAGTGTCTCGGTGATAGATCTGAGCCCATAGAATGCAGATCTTGAACTTGCTTCAGTCTTCAACATATTGTCATCACCTCAATCCACAAATCTCCATGATTTTATCCACGGTACGCTCCCTATACACAAACAACCCACGTACTGTACGCACCTTGTACACAAACAACTCAAATATACACACCCTATACACAGACAACCTGCGTACGCACCAAAAAATAGGGTTTTTCTATAATTCTGAGAATTTCGCTGTCATGAGTTTTTACCATTGAACTTCTCTATCTCGATTCTAGAAGAAATCACCATTCCTCTTTCTGTACTCGAATATCCACTACAAAATCTCCCACTAAACCCAGGTTTACCACAGACCCAAGATAAACTTGATCTATCAAGATCAAGCCAAACCCTCAACAACAAAGGCATCCCTCTGAAGCCAAAAACGAGATCTGATACCACAAGTAAGTTTTAAACCTGTGAAGTAAAGCAATGCATATAGATTCTTAATAAAAACAAAATTTAATCAATGGCTCATTCACATAGTACACAGAGATTTATACAAGAAACCCTCTTTCTCCCACTTGTTGTTTTGTTTGCATCCAGGGGTCCAGGGGATTATATAGTCAACAATGCCCATTGTTACTCTACACCAGGAGAACTTTTTCATGCTCACAGACTTTGTCAATGAATCTGCAACATTCTTCAAAGTGTCAAACTTTTCCAGCAACACCTTCTTTTCCTCAACCATGTCTCTCACAAAGTGATATTGAACATCAATAT
>JZKD02S1655760.1:58128-75626 GCA_000966675.3 Picea glauca
TGTATGGAGTAGTCTTCTGCCTTTCTATACCACACTTCTTACAGAATTCTTCGAATTCATTTCCGCATAATTCTCCACCATTATCTATTCTCAATACCTTTATTTTCTTCTCTGTCTTATTTTCTACCAGAGCCTTAAACTCTTTAAATTTATCAAATACCTCAGATTTCTTTAGAAGAAAATAAATCCATGTGTTCCTTGAAAAATCATCTATGAATGAAACATAATACACAGATTTACCTAGGGATGGAATAGGAACATGTCCAAACACATCACTGTGTATCAACTCTAAGATCCCCTTTTCTCTTGTAGCACCATATGGGAATCTTACTCGATTCTGTTTACCATATATGCAATGTTCACAGAAATCAAAATCCAGAGTGCAATTGGACATACCTTCAACCATACCTTTACCGTGTAGTGTTCGAAGGCCCTTTTCTCCAATATGTCCCAATCTTTGATGCCACACCATGGTCTTCTTTCTAGGGACAATATTGGTATTGTCTTCTTTATTTCTCTATTCAAGGACAATAGAACTGTTACACCCATTAGTATAAGTGCTTCCCAGCAACTTGTACAGAGTCGAACTCCCCTCATCAACACCATTTCTCCCCGTACCATCTTGCAAGTGTTCTTTCCAAATACAGTATCCACTCCTGCATCATCCATCTTGCTTACAGATATTAGGCTCCTGGCTAGTTTTAGAATGTGCAAAACCCCAGGAAGTGTTCTAATCCTTCCATATTTTAGCAACAACTTAACCCTTCCATGTCCCAAGATTTTTGTCGTCGAGTCATCTCCCAGGAATACATCACCACCATCATATTTTTCATATTCAGAGAACCACTCCCTGTGAGGAGTCATATAGTATGACACACCTGACTCAATCAACCATACATCACGGTCTGCATGTGTACTTGTAGATGCCAGGTAAACATCACCTCCTTCTTCAGTGGAGGTTTTCGCCTCTGTGGAAGAGGTACTATTAGATCCCTTTGGTTTTTCAACCTTCTTAGACTTGCAATCTTTCTTATAATGCCCTGTTTTACCACACTTACATCATTTCCTCAAAGATTTCCCTGGAGACTTATATTTACCTGTAGATTTAGATCTCCACCTCGAAGGCTTACCAGGGTTCCTGTCTTGGGTACACCCTCTTACAAATAAAGCATTTGTGTTGTGACCATCCATGATTTTTTTCCTCATCTCTTCAAGTAACAAGGATGCAACTACATCCTCATACTTAAATGTAGATTGAGTGGTACTACCAATTACTACAACCAGATTATCCCAAGAGTCTGGCAAAGAACATAACAAAGTAATACACTTATCTTCTTCTGCAATCGTAATATTAACAGAGACAAGTTGACTTACCATATTATTAAAGGCATTTAGATGTTCTGTCACAGAATCTCCATCTTCTATCCTAAGATGATACAACTTATTTCGAAGAAACAACTTGTTTACCAGGGACTTTGATTGATACAAATTCCCCAACTTATCCCATAGTTTCTTGGCTGTAGATTCTCACGAGAAATTCAACAAAACTGAATCTTCCAGGCATAGTCGAATAATACTCCTTTCACTTCTGTCCAACTTCTCCCAATCTTCCTTCGACATACCAGTAGCTGGTGTACTAGTAGTTTGTGTACTGGTAGGTTGTCTACCAGTAGCATGTGTGCTAGTAGATGGTGTACTAGTAGGCTGTGTACTAGGATCCACAACGATCCATTGTTCTTTGTCTACAAGAAGGTCCTCCATATTCAGCTTCCATAGCTCAAAGTTTTTACCATTGAACTTCTCTATCTCGATTTTAGAAGAATTCGCCATTCCTCTTTCTGTACTCAAATCTCTACTGCAAAAGCTCCCACTAAACCTGGGTTTACCACAAACCCAAGATAAACTTGATCTATCAAGACCGAGCCAAACCCTCAACAACAAAGGCGTCCCTCTGAAGCCAAAAACAAGCTCTAATACCCATGTAAGTTTTAAACCTGTGAAGTAAAGCAATGCATGTAGATTCTTAAGCAAAACAAAATTTAATCAATGGCTCATTCACATAATACACAGAGATTTATACCGGAAACCCTCAACCGGGAAAACCTTTCTTATATTCATTATATAGAATTTCACCATTCACTATACAATATATATACAATTTTTTTTGGTATTCCGTAGATACCAAAACCCTAATCCCTTAATTTGGGATTAATTTAAAAAACTGTTAAAAATAGCAAAAACCACCCAAAAACAAAATTCGGGGCACTGCCCTAAACACTGCACGTAACTAGGGGGGGCATACTTGCCCCCCCTGGGACCCCCCTAGGAAATAGCCCGACGCAAATGGCACAAACAGAGCACTACTACGAGGTATCGTCAGACGCAGTTGTCATATATGACGCGCCCACACACACACATGCAAAGAATATAACACATACCCAACACATACGCACCAAAAAAAAGGTTTTTCTATAATTCTGAGAATTTCGCCATCATGATCTCAGACTTGTCGAAACTTCATTCCGTCCATAAGATCCTCTCGATATCCTCTCTCTCATAATTTATCTTCAACACATGCTCAAGAGACCCACACCAAAGATGCTCTCACAAGAAGCTCTCCATCAATAGTCCAAAAGATATTATCACAAGAAGCTCTCCATTGATCCACACAAAGGATGTTTTTCAAGAGTCCATAGCTATCTTATTTATACTTTCATCCTGTAGGTAACTTAACCCATTTCTAGGTCACTTAACATGTTTTCCTTATTTTAGGGTTAACCACTTTCCATAAATAGAAAGTTCTCCAATACTTTATCATTTAAATATTCCTTCTTGATTTTGTCATCTTACTTTATCATTTCTTGATTTTGTCACTTCTCTTTATTATTTAAATAATATGCCTTGACTTTGTCACTTTACTTTATCATTTAAATAATGATTTCTTCTTTTCAAGGACTTTGACTTCTTTGACCTTTTGGGGCTTCAAACCAACATGTGAGGGTCCTCCATCTTCGTAAGGCCATAACTCTCAAACCATGAGGAGTTATGTGACATTCCACATACCACTGGAAATGGAATGACAAGCACTATCCATATAGGATAGTTTCACCAACAAATTCATTGATTTTCATCTCATTATTCCACATACAAGCATGGGTCCTCCAACCATTCTTTTAGGATAACTCAATCCGCAAAGCATCTTCCCGTGAAGGCTTTCACCATAAGGGGAACACTTTGGAGTACATCCATTTGTGCACCTTATCAATCATGATAAGACAATAATGATTTATCTATACATTTTTTCAACAATGCATCATATACCAATGAAACCACATCGATCCATCTTCATCATGTATCAATGACAACTCATTGATCCATCTTCATCTATGCATTCTTATCAAGTACAATACATATTATATTACATCAATCATCAATCAATCAATCCTTTGACATCAATCAATCAAACCATTGGCATCAATGAAAACATGATCCAACACTCATAACTTTCCAATTCTTGAATATCTAATGTGTGGCCATAGGTTTTTTTATAAGAAATCAACAACTGACTACATTTGTTTTATGAGGAAAGCATAGCTAGCTACGCTTTTACTAAGAAAAAGAGCGGATAAGACTTTTTATGAGAAATTTTCCTTGGTTGAAGTGCATTTCAAATTCATACCATCTCATACCATATTTTTTTAGCCTATGGTGGAAAATACAAGTATAAAACCATTTCATATTTGCATATATCTTGGTCCCAAGGATCCTCTTCTCCTCAAGAGCCTACATTTTTCTAGATTCCCCTCCTCAAGAAACCATTGGTTGATAAACTAGTTGGGTTGATGCAATATTTAATCGATCCCATTCTTCCTTGTTAGAGTGCTCTTCCTCATTGATAGTTTAGAGCCTTTGTATAAGGGGAAAAACCATCTACTTTGAGTGTGAACTCTCTAAGTTATAGGCTTAATACTTTTGATATGGATAAAATAATGGAACCATGTATTCCTTCTTCTACACATTTTCAAATAAAAGTTAAAGTTAATTGATACACAATTCATCATAGTGTATTATATATGAAAGAGCCTCCTCTATCATTTTCCCCTCATTCACTTAGAAATACTTTGGTTCTCCTTCCCTCATATTAGCTACAAACATACTACAAAATTTTGATAGAAGAGCTCATGACCCTATATGGATTCTTCCTAATTTACCTATTTCAATGGGTGAGAAGGCTATCTTTGTCAAAGTAGAAGTTGTGACAAGAGATTTGGACTTTAATATGCTCCTTGGATGTGATTATGTGTATTCCATGAATCATGTGGCATCCGCGTTCTTTCATGTTATGTATTATTTTCATGAAGGAATGATTACCACTATTGATAAGGTCTTATGTTATGATCTTCAACCATATTCTATTATTGATTGTTCCATAGGATACTACTACAACACAGGTGAATTATGTGTCTTCATACCCCACTGTTCAATTTCCACATAGAAGAAACCTATTAATTCCCTCAACAAACCCCAGACCCTAAGGACTAGGGACCCTCCAATTTTTTTTTATTTTTTAGTATCATTGATTCTGTGTTACCTTTCTTTGTGGCTCAATATTTTAATGTGATTGGTGATCCTAGATTATTTTAAGATATTTGAATGATTTTCCTGACAAACTATAATACCTTAATTGTGCCTAAATGTTTATGATGGAATGGATGTTATATCTATGCTTTAAGTTCAATTAGATGAATAGGGACAAGTTTGACAATATATGAATCATTTTGATTTCTTATTCATTTATAGATATAAACCTTTCAAGACCCTCTTTCTCACAAGGAACTTACTAAATTGACTAATTGTTATGTTGTGATAGCTTAGTTGCAAAGTTTTCGAGGGTGATCGATGAATAATTCCTTATAATTGCAAGTGCATTGTGTCCATGAAACATTACAACTATATATGCTTAGGCCTATGATACATAGATGGATAATGACATTATAAAATCATTGCATTGTTTAAACAAGGCTGATTGCATCAACATTTACTAGCCCTACTACTTTTAAAGACATGGTTAATGTTGTTTAAATGCACCTTCCATTATATATCATTGATTACTACTTATGGTATGCCAATTATTAAACCCTCAAGGATGAATTCTACCCCATTGGAAGCTATGATGACCAATACATGAGATGGAAAACTCAACATCAGGACAGAGACCAGATGGTGCTAGAGCACACCAACATATTCCATATCTTGCACTTAAAACTGGGTATCAAAGCCTCTGAGCAACACATGGTTTTGAAGTACCATAATGGCATACACAGGTACATCCATACATATATGGATTTCTTGGAAATCTCCTCATTAGGAGTTGTTGGGTATGTTTGGCATCTAATCCCGGTCAAAATATTAGGGTTTTGGATGTTGCGGGATTCTATATATTGTATTGTAATAGTGAAGTTAATACGATGAGAATTAGAGGTGAAACTCTAAACATTTGTTGGTTTTCTCAATTAATGGTTTCCAAGGTAAACGTATGAGTACTATGCGTGATTGCTATTATTTTCTTCTTATTTGATGAAAAATCTATGTATGCATTGCTATATTGTAAAGGTTTAATAGCTACAAGAGTCACTTATCGATATGTTATCAAAATCGAGCAGAAATTCAAGTAGAGGAATAAACGAAAGTTTGGGTTAGAAAATCTTTTAGAACAGAAGCATGGTAAAGGCAACCCTAACTCACAAAACAAGGGACAGAGAAAGGAGAGCCAACCTCAAGACAACCATTGCAAGTTGTAGGCAAAGAACGGTAATGGGAAGCTGAAGAAGGACACTAGAAAGTGGTGTAAACTCCACAAAATCCCATGGCACAACATTGATGAATGTCTCTCAAAATAGTCCTTGTTGTTCAAGCTTCAAGAAAAAGAGTCGTACACTAACTCAGAATCTAATTCAAAACAAGATAAGGGAAATACAATCATTGATGCATAACCTAGTGTTACCATCGCAACCACAAAGATCCAATGAAAAGAGTCAGGGGATATTGAGGAGGGGGAGTTCCTCTTCCATTTACATGTGTGGGTGAAGGGGGCCCTCTACATTTCATTGTTGACAGCGGGAACTAGAAGAAGCTGATCTCAACCAAGGTGATCAAGAGATTGAATTTTTTGATGATGCCACACGCCCAACCATACACCATCGATTGGTTGAGCCAAGAATGAGACCCTCACGTCATCCATTAGTGTCGCTTGTCCTACAAAATCAAGCCCTTCAAAGATGAGGTATTGTGTGATGTTTCCCCACTCAAAGTTTGTGATGTTATTTTAGGATAACCCTATATGAAGAAACATCATGTTGTTTATGATTCTAAACCCTGTAGTGTCATTTTTACTTTGGGAGGTTAGCCATAGAGGGTACCAAAGGTAGTTCCGACTATTGAAATTTCATTTATCTCGACAAAACAATGTCGAAAGGTAAACTCTAAAACTGCAAAGTATGTCCTCTTCATGGTTCAGTCAAAAGGTGAACAAAAGGTCATTGTGATTGTTGGTCCTGAGATTAAACTTAAGGATCAAAGGATAATGTCAGGCATCAGGGAATTTGTTTAAGAGTGTGTTTTAAAATTATTTTCCTACCTTAGTTATATGAGAAAAATTCCTTAATGAAATTAACCTCGTAGCAACACATAGGTTGTATTTCGTATCTGAGTCAAAATCGAAATAATAATTGAAGTGAAGGAAAATAACAAAACTGTGAAACAAAGCAGTGCATCAATTATAGAAGAGTTCCACCTTCTTGTAGTAGAAGAAAGTAGATTAGCATAACCTTGAATAAAGCATAAAACTACAACAATCCACACAACAAGCAGGTCTTGTATTACTCACAGTAAATATAGAGGAAAAGCTACTTACTCAATAAATTACCGATACAATAAGATTTCAATAGTTGTAGTACTAAATTGGAATGAACATTTATTCAGGAATACATAAAGAAAGTGAGCAATGGAAGACAAAGAAACACATAACCCAGATTTGAACAAAAATTGGAATCTATGTCTGCACTTGTATTAATACTCTATAAGGAGAGTCTTCTCTGTTATAATCGACAAGAAGAAACCTGAAATAAGTCTTTGATTTACGTATTTATACAAAATGGTCTCAACCCAAAATGGTTGGAATTCTCATAAAGAGTATTAAATATTACAATATGAAAAAATTTAAAGGTTCCATTTACATCTCCTTTGTCTCTTTACCTGCCTGTAGAGACATTTCTTTTCCATATCTTCCAGCTTGGAGACCGATGGTATCTGATCGTGATGAGTAATATGCATAAGGTGTATCACTTATTTCCAGATGTGTTGTATTTTCCGTGTTCAACACACTGGATGCATCTTCTTACTAACTACACTACCAACCCGAAAGGTTTTGTTGTTTCAGTTGCCTCGAAAATATACAACTTATTTTCTATATGAAGCAACCTATCCTGTATTTTCCTTACTTCCAAATATGTATCCTGTAGTTGTAGACTGAGATTCACTATCAATTTGTTAATATGGATAAGGTCGATTTGTTTCAATTGTTGGATGGTTATCTGGGATTCCTTTATGCTTGTCTTAGAATTATGTTGATTTTTTGCTATGTCAATCTGCCCCAGGGCCTCAAAGATACTATCTCTTTCAACATCAACTAACCCTTTGTCGAGTGAAGACAATGCTTCTTCACAATATTTATTTACTTCCCTGGATAATATTTTACTTTTAGCTAGATTCGTCTGTGATGCCTTCATGATTATGTCACCTCGGGTTTGCTCAGAAAGAGACAATCGAGGGACCTCTGTTACATCATCTTTTGTTGCTATTATAATGGCCTCTTGAAACCTATCCCAAGTTGTAGTGGCTTCTCTCTCCTTAATGTAAATTTTATTTAGAGAAAGGGCTGCCACCCGATAACATCTTTGAACGACTTCCACTTTCGTAAACAAATCTTGCTGGTCTAATTCCATCCTTTCGTGTACCTCTAGTTCCTGAGATTAGAAGGCTTCCATCTCCACTGTTGTAACTTCAACTAAATATATATTGGCCCAAAGTTGTTTGATCAATTCTCCTCGTTGAATGGCCATTTCTCTATTATCCTATGAATTTTTATGCAATTCATCAAGACTAGTTTTGAGTTGTTGAATATGTTGTCTGTCACTAGATTTGACCTGTTCAAAATCTTTATTCGTCTATGTTCTTACCTCTTGTTCCATGGTTTTCATTTGTCTTTTCTACTGCCTTACAAATTGATCTCTCTGTTTCAGTTTCTCTACTAGATTTTCTATTGAGTATTGATTTGTCGTGGCAAAGGCACCTAATGATCCTGCCCTTTCCCTAGAAAAATATGTATCATCCTGGACTTGTCCATCATACAAAATCCTCTGCCTTTTTACTGTTGCACCATCCTTTTGATGCGTTTCCCTTTTAACTATAGCCCTCCTCTTCTTCCTGAAAAAGAAGTCGAAAGGAGGCATTTCTTCAGCTGAAATCGGAGTAAGATCCTCTATAAATACGACTTCAACATTTGGATTCCCCTGGCTTGACTGTAAAGGTGTTAAAGAAAAAATAGGGCTACCTATATTGGTGGATGGTTATTTCCCTATTGTGTTGGTAGCCGGTTTATTTGGTGTGGACAGTGTTGTATCCTATCCCTTTTTATCAGAGCTTCAAATTGAGCCTTTGCTTGATCACTTGGTGGATTTGATAATGCAGTATCCACCTTCTATGTAAAAACTTCAGTTTTCTTCGGTCCTCCCGAGTATCTTGTTCGCTGGAACTCCCTGTGTCCAAACCCTGAGCTGCAACTTCCTGTGTGGATGGTGTCTGATTTTCTCCCTGTAAGACTTTAGGAAAAATATTTCTCTCGTGTCTTTGGAAACTGTAGAACTCGGCTAATTAATCTAGATCTAGAGTTCAAACTCTGCTCAACACTTCCTGGTACGACCTTACTCCCCAAAATATTTCATCCTGTGGGGAAGCTTCATGCTCAAATTTATTTAGATTTTATAGATCCAGGTGATTTCCCACGATCTTTTGGGTATCATGCTTCTTGAACTCAATATTAACTAGCTTAATGTCTTCTAGGGCTGTGGCCTCCACTTTCGAGTGGCCGAAATCTAACAATGAAAACATACCGACTTGCAAAGGGAAGGTTGGACACACCTTTTTCTATGGTTCTTTTAATTCTTTACTGATTCCCCCTGTTACAGTTTGATATGCTACATCTCGGCACACCAGCCGATCTGGTAGAAACTTTGGTAAATCATGTGGGGGAACTGAACACCCAAAAACCATGACGTAGGAAAAATGTTCCTCAATATACCAGTCTGTTATTTTCCCTAGGTTGGCCATGATATTGCCTGAAATCCTGGGAGTTGGGCAACCGTAGAGGGAAATATGCATCAGCACCACCAAATACTGGCAGATTTCATAGAAGAAATCTTTTTCTTTATCCTCCCACATCTTGGAGTGATAGAAATGTATGGGCTCAGCGTTGGTCGGAGTCCATCTCTAGCTCATCAAAGGGAACGACGTCATAAAACAAATGGAATCCATACTATATGTTGACATGAATAAAGGGGTAGGTTTCCCTTTGGCCTTCAATGACTGATACTCTGTGATCTCCTTGGCCAAATTGTTCGATAACATCTTGGACCAGTCGAAAGAAAAACCTTATGCTACTTCATGCATGATCGGTACCCATGGAAACAAGAAATGAGCAGAGTCCTTCCTCCTGAAAAGTCTACACAACATCATAGCCACATAGATCATATGGGCGTCTAATGTTGTTGTGAAATATATACCATGGGTGTCTGCTTTGAATTTCTCAGGGTGTCCCCACCAGTCCTTGATCAAGTCAGGGTAGTGCTTTCCATATTGCGTGCATTCTACTTTGTTGAACTCCATTAGGAAAGAAGCATTGTAACTATATTTGAAAACTGAGGATAATTTATACATTACCCGTATATGCTCTGGTTAGAAAGACCCCACAGCCACTTTCTGCAAATTGCAGATGCTCCTGGTTGCAATGCCCACATTCTCCAAAGCCCAGCCTATCATGTCATTGTATGACATGAGCCTTGCCCACGTGACTATTTTGTGCAGCTTTGATTGTGCTATATCCCTGAGATTTGTCGCATGGATTTTGGTCACCTCGTTGCCCGAATCCTCTGGGCAATTTATCAACTCGTATTGTAGAACATAAGATACCTGCGTCCAGGTTTTCACGGTATCTATAGCTCTCGATGAAGTATATTATAGGAATTCTTTGTTCAGGTTCATGCTCTCACCAGCTGCTTTAGCCATTTTTCGCGACGCCATGATATTACAAGCTCAAAACCGTGTTACCTCTTACAGGGAAACGCGTAAACTTCTTAGCTTGCTAAAACTTGTTGTTATATGAGATTGCAAATAGAATTCAAAATCCAATATCTTTATTCACCTTAAGTGTATTGATTTACGAATACCTTTACTGACGATGCATTCATTTTCCTTAATGAAATGATCTAGGCAGTGATCTGCGATCTTATTTGAAATCATTGTCGTAGAGTCATTATTAATGCCATTAATATTTGGTGGTTCGCGATCGGGAGGTGAGATGAATAAAATTTGAATTTACCCGAACCGTGATTTAGCAAAAAATTAATCGCAAGATAATCGTATTTAACCCATTAATAAATCATATCTAACTTTAAGTCTTTTCGGGTTTTTGGACTTCGGGATATTTGATGATATCTTCGAGGTAGGATTCACAAAACTCAAAATCGTGAAGCGGTTGATCATTGGATAATTGTATTTAACTTTAATTAGCCCCGCTTAGTGTTTAAGGTACTTCGGGAGTTCGGACTTCGTGAATCTAGAGTGTGATGAATGGGAAATATTTGAACTCCAAATGCGCAAAGTTATTATTTAAATTTCAATTGGGGTTTAGCTTTTAGGTATTTACTATTTCGTGCATTGAAAAATTAACTTTATTAACATTTCTCCAGGCCACTACCCATAATTATTTGTCAAATCTTAGGAAGGTATACGGGTATGGTGACTAGGATTTTTTGAACACCTTTCGAATATCGAGACTTTGAGGTTGCGACATGGCGAAACTCCCGAAGCGCAAAACTCTGAAGTACGAAATTTTGAAGTAATCTCTTGTGGCTTGTTCCTTTAATAATCGAGCGGCTCCAAAAACTCGGGAAAAAAAGAATCTTTCGATCAGTGGGGGAGCTTAATCGACGGTGGGCCTCGTGCGCGCCTTAAGGCTAAAAGAAACGAAATTGATTTATCATTTGTAAACTGACTCTGAGATAGAGTAAAAAGGGTAGGGTGAAGCTTCAGGCTTATAATTTTAAATGTGTTCCAACATAGGCTCCATCCGGGGATCGCATCTCCCTGCGAGGCGTGGAAGAAAAATAAACCAAGTGCCTTTATTGGGTAAATGGAGTCATCTTTGGGTTTCTGGGAAACACTTTTTTGAAAAATCATATAGAAGGAAATTAGAATTCAGTTGTGCCTCAAAAAACCTTCAAAAACATAATCACTCACCAATCTTGAGTTTAGGCCATTAACAATTCCCTTTTTTACTAAACTGAGTTTGGATTTGTTTAAGATAATCAAAATAGCTTTAACTGAAGTATCAGACTTTGGTTGATTTTGTTCGCATCAAGGCATGGTAACTTTAATCATTTCTTTAGGAAATCCCTCATTGGTCCAGAATGTAAATATTATCCGAAAGAGAACTAGCTTTCAGAGTATGTTTGTACATGTATGACAACCTTACAGATATCATAGATATTGTTTCACTACCAGTGAGTCTGTTCAGTACCCCCGTGAAGTTATCTACATCTCCCATTGAATTTCCTTTCACCACTTCAAATAACATTTTTTCACTTTATTTGAGATGAGGGCAATCATTTTATGAATTTCCTTTCATCATCTATTTTGGAAAAAATGAGGGCAATCGATTTTATGAATTTCCTTTCACCATTTGTCTTGGACTAGATGGGGGCAATCGGTTTTACGAATTTCTTTTCACCATCTTTCTTATATTTTGTTATAATTTTGAAGTGGAGGCAATCAATTGTATTCATCATACATGGATGATATATGCATAAGGTTTAACAATGAAGGTCTGCCAACTATTTTTTTATTGTTCTCTGAGCTATCCCTATCCCGATCTTCAATACATATTTTCCTATAGGGAAGATCTCCTGGGGAATTTTTATTTTCGGGGATTTTCCTTGAGCAAATTAATCAGTTAAAATCTGTTAGAAAAATTAAAGTTACCAGGATTATCCTAGACATACTTTATTTCAATTAAAATCAGAGGAAAATAAAGATTTTTGCCTAAACTCATTTTTGAAGATATGTTCTCTAAATTTTCGAAGGTAAGGAAAAATCCTTATTCTGTGAATATTTAAGGTCAAGTAGTGAGTAAAAACTTTCAGAAATGCTAGATGGAACATAACGAAATGTTTGGCGATTTTGAAAAGGATCTCATTCCCACCTAAGCTTACTTCTTGATTATCAAGTTTCTTTATTCTTATTTATTTTCTCTTTGTATTATTTTCATTTGATTCAGAAAAATTAGAGACTTATATATTTATAATCTTTGGTTAGGTGACCATTTTTTACATGAGTACAACCTTATTAAGACTTTATAAGACATTATTTTTAGCATTTTGGTCCACGGAATAAATATAGAAGTTTATACCTTGAATTTTATTGTATTTTCAACCAAAACAATTATTAATTCATTACCTATTTCGAGAGAAAACAAATATTCTGAACACTGAGCATTGTATTCCAATACCTTCTTATTTTCCATCTGATAATAAAATTATGCAAAGAAGAAATAATCAGAGGGTTCTACAACATAGAAATGATATGTAGTACATACATTTTATTTTTTCTAGAATAATAAATAAAACTAGTTTTATTTAAAATAAAAATTTTAGATAACCTACGGAAATAAACAAAAATGCAAAAGCAAACCAAACCAAACCGGTATATACAATGGTATGGTTGAACATGTTTATTGCATGAAATTTTTCAGATAGCACCCATTGATAGGGGCGTGAAAAATTTTCCCGTCTAGATTCTCCAGTAGGAAAGAATTCTTCCCTTCTGTAGATGTGATTTTGAATGGTCGAAACCAGAGATGATTAAACTTGTCGTGTTTACCCGCATCTTCTTTCCTGGCATCCCATTTTAAAACTAAATTACCAGGGAGAAATTCCCTGTCCTTTGCCTTTTTGTCGAAAAGGGCTTTCATATTATCTTGATATTTTTGAAGTCTATCATCGAGTTCGGCCCTGTTCTGTTGGACCTCGATTATTTGATTTATCCTCCTCATCAAATCATTCAGCTCTTTGTTTTCATCTTTCCATAGCTTCATTACTGGAAGAGCTATATTAATAGGGAGAACAACATCGGTGCCATAGACCATTTGGAAAGGGGGCATGCCTATTGATTTCTTAGTGTCGATCTGATTTGCCCATAAGGCGTATTTTAAGTGGACATGCCAAGCCTTCTTATTTTCCGTTAATACTTTCTTGATTATGTTCATCAAATTTTTGTTAGACGATTCGACCAACCCATTCCCCTAAGGATAATAGGCTGTAGAATGTCCCAGCACAATGTTGTATTTTTTACAAAAACTTATCATCATCGTAGATTTAAATGCTTGTGCATTCTCTGTAACTATTTTCTGGGGACAACCAAACTGTAAGTTTTAAACCTGTGAAGTAAAGAAATGCATATAGATTCTTAAGAAAAACATAAAGTAATCAATGGCTCCTACACATGGTACACAAAGATTTATACCGGAAACCCTCAACCAGGGAAAACCTTTCTTATTTTCATTATATCGAATTTCAACATTTACCATACAATATATACAATGTTTTTAGGTATTCCGTAGATACAAAAACCCTAATTCTTTAATCCGGGATTAATTTAGAAACCCGCTAAAAATAGCAAAAGCCACCCAAATTTTTTTTTTTGGGGCGCTGCCCCGAATGCTGAGCATAACCAAGGGGGGCACACTTGGCCACCCTAGGAAGCGCTCTACGCACATGACACAAAGATCACTGCTAGAGGGATCATTAGACACAATTTCCAAACCTGACGCGCCAACACACACACATGCAAATAATATAACATATACCCAAAATTCTCCCACTTGTTGTTTTCTTTGCATCCAGGGGTCCTCAGGGTTATATAGTTAAAAATCCAGGGCAGAAATTTCCATTGTTACTTTACACCAGGAGAACTTATCTATGCTCACAAACTTTGTCAATAAATCTGCAACATTCTTCAAAGTGTCAACCTTTTCCACCAACACCTTCTTTTCCTCAACCATGTCTCTCACAAAGTGATATTGAACATCAATATGCTTTGTCTTCGAATGATAAGTTGGGTTCTTTGCCAAGAAGATTGCACTCTGATTGTCACAATCTAATCTCAGTGCTTGTTGTACCAACCCAATACCTAAACACAATCTATGTAACCATACTGCTCCCTTGCTTGCATGAGTGGCTTCCATGTATTAAGCTTATGTAGTTGAGAGTGCCACTACAGCCTGTCTTTTGCTCATCCAACTGATTGTTCCTCCAAATAGGTTAAACACATAGCCCCTTGTAGATCTTCTGTGATCCATATCTCCAACCTAGTCTGCATCAACAAAGCCATGTATGTCCAACACTTTGTCCAATCCTGGTCTTCCTTGGTAGCACAATCCATAATTGGTAGTGCCACGCAAATACTTGAAGACCCTCTTTACTGTTGTCCAATGCTCCTTCCCTGGTTTTGACATATACCTGCTCAAAACTCCCACTGCATGTGCAATGTCTGGTCTACTATAGACCATTGCATACATCAAACTGCCAACTGCACTGCCATATGAAACATGGGACATGTCCTCTTCTTCTTCCTATTTCTTGGCACACTGATCTGTATATAACTTTACACCTATAGGAATAAGAACCTTGACCGATTTACTTCCATGCATATTAAACCTCTGCAATATCGTCTCAACATATTTTCTCTAATTCAACCAGATTTTCTTGTTTGCACGATCTCTTTTAATTTCCATTCCCAGAATAAAGTTAGGATCATCGAGATCCTTCATGTCAAATTTGGAGGATTGCTGTGATTTCACCTCCTTGATAACATCCATGTTATTTCCTACCAACAACATGTCATCAACATACAACACTACATAAATGAAGTGATTACCAACCTACTTGGAATATACATAGTGATCAACCCTCCTTCTTACAAATCCCAATCCAAGGATGTATGTGTCAAAATTTTGGTACCACATCCTAGGTGATTGCTTCAGACCATATAGTGACTTCTTAGCTTGCAGACCAGCTCTTTCTTTCCCTTTACTACAAAGCCTTCCAGTTGCTTCATGTAGATTTCTTCTTCCAGATACCCATGTAGGAATGTTGTCTTCACATCCATCTGTTCCACTTCAAGATCAAAAGAAAAAACAATAGATAAAAGAAATCTAATAGAAGTTAACTTAGCAACATGAGAAAAAATCTCACCAAACTCAATTCCCTCTACCTGGGAATAAACTTTTGCTACTAACCGAGATTTGTATTTCTCCACTTTTCCTTCTGCATTAAACTTCTTCTTAAACAATCATTTGCTACCAACAGATTCTCTTCCAGCTGGAAACTCAACTATATCCCATGCCTCATTATTATCCAATGAATCCATTTCTTCAACCATGGCCTTCTTCCATAGTTTACTATCCTCTGAGTTCACTGCTTCCCTGGCAGTTCTAGGATCATCATCAGTAATAGATAAAGAAAAAGTGGAACGGAAATCAGGTGGACTATACCTTTCTGGTTGCCTTCTTTCTCTCACTGATCTCCTCAATACTGGGGTATGAGGTTCTTCTTCTGCTTCATCTTCTTCAGATGATTCAGATTTTTCATCATCCAACTCTAGCTCTATTTTCTTAGGTTCCTCTTGCCTTGGTAGGAATTCCTGTTTGGACACATCTTTTACCTCTCTAAAAACAACATCCCGAATGTAAACAATCTTCTTAGTTTATGGGTTCCAAATCTTATAACCTTTCACACCATCTTTAAAACCAATAAAGATACACTTTTCATCTTTTTTATCCAGCTTACTCCTATTTTCCTTTGGAACATGTACATAATCATCACAACCAAGCACTCTAAGATGTTGAAGAGAGGGTTTATTTTCAGTCCATACCTCATGTAGAGTTTTGTCATCCAATGTTGATGAAGGTGATTGATTGACTAGTTAACATGATGTACCCACTGCCTCTGCCCAGAATTCTTATCCTAACTCGACATCGTTGAGCATGCTCCTTGCTTTTTCCATCAGTGTCATGTTCATCCTTTCTGCAACTCAATTCTGCTGAGGAGTGTATGGAGTAGTCTTCTTCCTTGCTATACCACACTTCTTATAGAATTCTCTGAATTCATTTCCGTATAATTCTCCACCATTATCTGTTCTCAATACCTTTATTTTCTTCTATGTCTGATTTTCTACCAAAGCCTTAAACTCTTTAAATTTATCAAATACCTCAAATTTATTTTTAAGAAAATAAATCCATGTGTACCTTGAGAAATGATCTATGAATGAAACATAATACACAGAGTTACCTAGTGATGGAACAGGCACAGGTCCAAACACATCACTGTGTATCAATTCTAATATCCCCTTTGCTCTTGTAGCACCATATGGGAATCTTACTCAATTTTGTTTACCATATATGCAATGTTCACAGAAATCAAAATCTAGAGTGCAATTAGACATACCTTCAATCATGCCTTTACCGTGTACTGTTTAAAGGCCCTTTTCTCCAATATGCCCCAATATTTGATGCCACAACATGGTCTTCTTTTCAGGGATGGTATTGGTCTTGTCTTCTTTATTTGTGTTCTCAAGGTCAACAAAAATGTTATACCCATTAGTATAAGTTCTTCCCAACAACTTGTACATAGTTCCACACCGAACTCACCCCATCAACACCATTGCTCCTTGCACCATCTTGCAAGTTCCCTTTCCAAATACAATATCCATTCCTGCATCATCCAAATTTCTTACAGATATTAGGCTCCTGGCTAGTTTTGGAATGTGTAGAACCCCAGGGAGAGTTATAATCCTTCCATATTTTAGCAGCAACTTAACCCTTCCATGTCCCAAGATTTTGGCTGTCGAGTCATCTCCTAGGAATACATCACCACCATCGTATTTTTCATATTCAGAGAACCACTCCCTATGAGGAGTCATATGGTATGACACACTTGAGTCGATCAACCATATATCACGGTCTGCATGTGTACCTATAGATGCCAGGTAAACATCACCTCCTTCTTCAGTGGAGGTTTTCGCTTCTAGGGAAGAGGTATTATTAGATCCCTTTGGTTTATCAACCTTCTTAGACTTGCAATATTTCTTATAATGCCCTGTTTTACCAC
>JZKD02S1655760.1:75731-103038 GCA_000966675.3 Picea glauca
ATGACCATCCATGCTTTTATGCCTCCTCTCTTCAGATAACAAGGATGAAACTACATCCTCATACTTCAATGTAGATTGAGTGGTACTACCAATTGCTACAACTAGATTATCCCAAGAGTCTGGAAAAGAACATAGCAAAGTAATACACTTATCTTCTTCTGCAATCATAATATTAACATAGACAAGTTGACTTACTAGAGTATTAAAGGCATTTAGATCTTCTGTCACAGAATCTCCATCTTCCATCCTAAGATGATACAACTTATTTCGAAGCAACAACTTGTTTACTAGGGACTTTGATTGAAACAAATTCCCTAACTTATCCCATAGTTCCTTGGCTGTAGATTATCCCAAGACATTCAACAACATTGAATCTACCAGGCATAGTCGAATAGTGCTCCTTGCTCTTTTGTCCAACTTCTCCCAATCTTCCTTTGACATACTAGTAGGTAGTGTACTAGTAGTTTGTGTACTAGTAGGTTGTGTACCAGTCGACTGTGTGCCAGTAGGCTGAATACCAGTAGGCTGTGTACCAGGATCCACAACGATCCATTGTTCTTTGTCTACAATAAGGTCTTTCATCTTGATCTTCCATAGCTCAAAGTTTTTACTGTTGAAATTCTTTATCTCGATTCTAGAAGAGCTCGTCATTCCTCTTTCTACACTCGAATATCCACTGCAAAAGCCCCCACTAAACCCAGGTTTATCACAGACCCAAGATAAACTTGATCTATCAAGACTGAGCCAAACCCTTAGCAACAAAGGTGTCCCTCTGAAGCCAAAAATGAGCTCTGATACCACATGTAAGTTTTAAACCCCTGAAGTAAAGCAATGCATATAGATTCTTAAGAAAAACAAAAATTAATCAATGGCTCCTACACATAGTACACAGAGATTTATACCGGAAACTCTCAACTGGGGAAAACCTTTCTTATTTTCATTATATCGAATTTCACCATTCACTATACAATATATACAATGATTTTAGGTATTCCGTAGATACCAAAACCCTAATCCCTTAATCTGGGATTAATTTAGAAAACCGCTAAAAATAGCAAAAACCGCCCAAAAACAAAATTTTGGGGCGCTGCCCTGAACATTGTGCATAACCAGGGAGGGCCATACCTAGCCCCCCCTAGGAACCCCCTAGGAAGCGCCCGACACACATGACACATAGAGCACTGCTAGAGGGATCGTCAGATGCAGTTGTCGAACCTGACGCGCCCACACACACACATGCAAAGAATATAACATATACCCAACACAAACCTGGATAGGATATTTTCCTCCAAAAAGTTTATAACCACTGAATTTGTGGCATTTCGAGTTGGAATGGATTCCACCCATTTTTTGAAATAATCATTAGTAGTCAGAATCCATTTATGTTGGGCGCTTGACTGTGGGTGGATTTCTCCGATGAAATCTAGGCCCCATTGTTGGAAAGGAGCCTCTGTCTTGACTGGGACCAAAGGCAGTGCAGGGAGATTTTGCTTGCCAGAGAATAGTTGGCAAGGGTTGCAGGCTCTAACTTTGGCATTCACATCGGTAAATAGATTTGGCCAATAATATCCATCTCTTAGGATCTTGAAGGCCATGGCCCTCTAGGCATGATTTCCTCCACATACTCCCTTGTGAATTCATTTGTGACGTCCTCTGTTTCAGGTTCGGTTAGGCAACGTAGCAAGAATCCTAGCGGGTCTTTTGAGTACAATTGCCCTTCAATAATACAGTACTTAATTGCATGTAGTTTTAATGTTCGGGCCTTTGATGGAGTCATATCGCTTGAGCACTGAAGAGTGAGGAGATATGCAACGATATCACGGTACCTATCGGAGGAAGAATATTTCTCTTCGATATGAACTGCGAGGTTTTGGTCATCAAGCTCTCCTAGGTATGAAATAGACTCATGCGATTCCATGTGGTTTATCCCAAGTGCTCTGAAATTCGACTATGCTAATAATTTTTCCAAGCCTTGACCTTTAACCAGTGTGGTCGGTTTAACCTCTAGATCGAACTCTTGATTTTGGCTAACCATTGACCTCTCCTACCGTCACTGCCTGGTTGTACCAATATATCTTTGATAGAGTTTGTTGGCATGTAGGCGATTATTCTGGAGTGCAGTACATATGTTCTGAAAACTTTGAGAGATTTCACCATCATGTAGGCTTTATTTTCCAGTATGTCATATCTGGTTTCGGCGTCTCTGAGACTTTTGCTGAAAAAAGCTATCGGTTGTTCGAAACCTTCTTCGTTATTTTGCAAGAGTACAACTGCGATAGTATGCTCAGATGCGAAAGAGAAGATTTGGAATTCTTTAGTATAGTCAGGACTAGCCAATACTAGAGCTTCGCTTATATATATTTTTTAACTCGTTCAAACGACTCTTTAGCCTCAGAAGTCCATTTGATTTCACTATCTTTCTTCAACATATATGTGATCAATTTGACAATTTCGACAAAGTTAGGGATAAATCTTCTTAAAAAAATTATTTTCCCTAAAAAGGACTGGATTTCTTTTTTATTTCTAGGAATGTTTATGGTATCAATAGCCTTGATTTGTTTGGGATCGACCTTAATTCCATCTTTCTAAACTATATGACCCGGAAGTTTGCCTTCTTGCATAGAAAAATGGGACTTTTTAGGGTTAAGAGACAAACCAAATTTCCTACATTTCTCAAAGGTTTGTTTGAGATGGACCAGATGTTCTCCTTCAAAATTCGAGAAGATTGTTAGATCATCTAAGTAAATAACGAAAAACTTATTTCTCTCACTGATGAATGTTGTATCCATTGCTCTTTGGAAAGTGGTGCTTGTGTTCATTAAACCAAATGGCATTTTATCATACATGAAATTTCCCCACGGAGTAATGAAGGATTTTTTTTTCTTTATCATCTTTGTGAACGACAATTTGGTTATAACCTGAGAAGCTATCAATCATCGACATTCTGTTAGCTCCCACTACTTTTTCCAAGACATGATCCATTTTTGGAAGTGGGTAGTGTTATTGGATAAATTGGTAGGTGCAGACACTAACTGATCTCCCTAGATCCACCTAGATCTAGAACAAAACACACCAGAACATGACGCTTTCCTTAAGTTTCAAATATTGAATTTACTAACTAAAGAGGGATAGGTGACATACCGTTTAAACGTCACTCCCTCTCGCCATCTCCATCCTAGCTCCATTCTAACGCTCATACAATGATGAACCTGCAAAAGAACGCAACCAACCAAAGTTATAGTAATAGCATAAATTCAATATAAACCTATGTATGTGATCAAGGAATTATACACTAAAACAAAACAAGCTTTATAGGAAAGAATTATATTACTGTATCATATTAAATGTGAAAGAGAGATTACAACCATGGCCTTGATGTCGTAAGGTCCCTTCCAAATGTCCTTCGTTCCCCACACACTTCCACTCCAAGAATTCTGAGAGCATAGATCTAATAATATTCAAAATCTATCTTGACAAAGTGGCTCATCTAGCCAAGCTAACAATCTCCAAAGCTCAATCCAATCCAAGCTAATCCAAAAATATCCAAAGCTAACTTTCTCCATGAGAGCTCCTCTCCTTTTATAAGTTGAAGAGGATAAGGTGAGGAAGTTAGGATGATCCCACTAAATCATGAAAGTGAGTAAGATCCAAACCATTCGGATGCCACCTCACCATGGAAGTTTCTCCTTCTAGAAGCATCGAGAAGATGCTTGTTTTTCCCATGTATGAGTATTCTCACACCCTGCTTATAGTCCAAATTGTGAACCTCTCGCAACCCAGCTATGGTGTAGCCTGCAAGAATCAGGCATTCTCGCACTCTGCCTATATAGCAACTTGCAAACATCCTCTTTAATAGGGTTTTTACAAAGGAGAATGCAACTTCTTTTCTCAGGAAAAGTTCTTCTCTCTTCTTTCTTCAGGAACTCAGGCCACTGACCCCTATGAAGGAAACAGATAGGTTTACATCATTAACGGTCATAGGGATGACGAAAATAATGTGTAACAGGTAGTTATCTTTCAATGATGACCGATTTAAATTTTTGAAGTCCACGCAAAGCCTGATTTCTCCTTTTTTCTTCTTGACAGGTACTAGATTTGCTACCCATTCAGAATATCTAAGCGGAACAATGATCTTTGTGTCAAGAAGCTTCTTGACCTCTCTTTCTATTACAGGTAAGAGAATAGGGTTTATCTGTCTCAACTTCTATCTAAAAGGTTTGATACCATGCTTCAAAGGAATCTTATGTTCAATCATAGAGGTATCATAAGTCTTCAAATCATCATATGACCAGGCAAAGACATCTTTATATTTTTTAAGCAATTCAACATATTTACTTTTTACCTGAGCTGGAAGGTATTTAAATAGCTTGACTATCTTAGGTTCTTCTTTAGTCCCTATGTCACAATCTTCCTCTTCCTCAGGCTGAGGTCGTAGGGTAGACTTCAAGGGTATGTCGTATTTGTCAAACAATATTTCGAATGGTATTAGACCTCTAGGTATCTGATTATTCTTAAGTACTAGAATCCGATGATTTGCGATCTTATCTTGGAACTTTTCAGGATCTTCATCTTCTTGCATGATCCAGATAGGATCGTTTTGGTTTTATTGGTCTATATGAGTCTCGGAGAATTCATCAACCATTTCTAAAAAATGTTTAATCTTCTCATCGTCTTCAAAACCCTGTCAGTGTTGCACATTATTTGGGATTGACGGTCTGTGTCTCATTTCTATATGATACTTTATCTTTAGGACAGTAGGAGGCACAAACGCCGCAGCTTCTTTGGCCAAGGAATTCTCCTGTTGATTTTCAATTCTCAGGATGTGATGAATGTTGAAAGACGAGAAAAAAATATCGATTAGGTCCCAGGCACAATTTCTGTATGACCTTAGTCTCATATGTTTAGCCTAGTATTGCTGCTTTATTTTCTTTACGATAAGTTCTGCATCACCATAAACTATTAGATTTTCAATTTTTAGTTTTCTAGCAGACTCCAATCCTAAAACTAGAGCCTCGTACTCACTGACATTATTTGTATAATCGATTTCCCATTGTAGTCTGTATGAAAAGGGAATGGAATATTCTTCTCTGAGTGAAACAAATAACACCCCTTCTCCTTCCCCTTCATAGGACGAAGCGCCATCGATTTTTTTTTTCCAAACTCCTTTTCGAGTATGTACATTTTTCTATGTTTTTTCTAATTTTTTATTTTCTTATTCTATACAATCATCAAAATCATCGTCTAAAGATAAAATACAGTTTCCTAGATCCTGATCAGTGACATAGACTGGATAATTATTTGGGTTTTGAGCATCACTTATAGTATATGCCAGTCTAGTCTCTCTATACAATCGAGTAAATTTTCCACCAAAAATTGGGATAGTTGTGTATGTCTCTAGTTTAAGTGATCCTTCGAGTTTTGCACCCCAGGACCTAGATAAAAGCGTGCCATACTTTGCAGGTACGTAAAAAACAACTACATCCATAAGCAAGGTTTAATACTAGATCTTTGATCATGCCAAGAAATTTAACTTTTCTAGAATCAAAAGAATATAAATCCCGGTAAGGTCTGGTGATCTCAAGGCCCAAATTTTCCATGATAACTTTAGGCATTAAGTTGTGAGAGGCCCCAAAATCTAACATGCAATTATGAAGTAAATGATCATGCACTGTTAATGTAATATAGAAAGGAGCTACATGATCCTTAGAAAGGAGCTATATGATCATGCACCGTTAAATGATCATGTAATTAAGGAATCGTTTGATCAACGGGGGAGCTTAATCGACGATGGACCTCGTGCGCACCTTAAGGATAAAAGAAATGAAATGAAATTTTCATTTGAAAACCGACTCTGAGATAGAGTAAAAAGGGTAGGGTGAAGCTTCAGGCTTATAATTTTAAATGTTTTCCAACAACGAACACCACAGTTTCAGCACAAGTTTTCTCTGCACAACAGAAGCAGGTGGACAAGGTGGTGGTGGAATACAAAGACATATTAGCCTCACCTAGAGGGGTGCCTCTACTCTATCAGGTCAAACATCCCATTGACTTGATCTTTGGTACTCTCGTATCCAATGGTCCAATATATAGATGCTCCCTTATGGAGAATGGGGAAATAAAGCATCAAATTCATGAGCTCATCTGAAAGGGACACATTCAAACGAGATCCTCACATGTGGGATCCCAATTGTGTTGATGCAGAAGAAGGATGGAACATGGTGACTCTATATTGATTGTAGAACCTTGAACAAAATCACTGTCAAGATCTGATACCGAATCCCATAGATTGAAAATATTCTTGATCAACTTAAGGTTGTCAAGTTATTCAGTAGTATTTATTTTAATTCAAGCTACCACGAAGTTCTAGTAAAACCAACCAATGTATGCAAGATAGCCTTCAAATCTAAAGAAGGCCTTTTTGAGTGGTTGGTCATGCCTTTTGGCTTGATTAATGCTCCAAGGACATTCATGAGGATGATGGATGATATCTTATGGTCATTTGCAAACTATTTTGTGTTTGTATATTTGGATGACATCATCGTATGTATTTGAACCTGGGCATCACATTCAGTGGGTCCTAAGCACATTGTGGAAACAAAAGTTATACGCCAATCTAGAGAAATGCTCATTCAACGTGAAAACAATTCAACATCGTGGATGAACATGGTTTGCATGTGTACCCAGCCAAGATCCAAGTCATTCATGATTTTCTAAACTCGATGACTCTGATAGAGATCTGAGGCTTCTTGGGCCTTGCCAAGTTCTACCATAGTTTCATGTTGATATTCTCTCATATTGCTTGGCCCTTAAGTCAAATGACCAAGGGTGGAGCTAAAGCCAAGTTTTCCTGGTCTAAAACATACAAAGCTTCATTTTGGGATTTGAAACACCGCCTCTGCTCCACACCAATCCTCATGTTGTTATCCCTGCAAAAAATATTTGAGATTGAAACTATGCTATCGGTGCAATCCTCACTTAGTAGGGACATTCGATGGCATATCACGGTGAAATTCTATCTGATGTTGTTTTTCAGATATCCCACCTATGAAAAGGAAGTGTACTCCATTGTGCAGGAATGTTGACAATGGAAGTATTATATTCTGGAAAAGAAAACGATCACCCAAATTGATCACAATCCTCTGCAATTCATGTATACATAAGGAAAGTTACATAATGACTACCATCAAAAGTGGTCCATATACCTGCAACAATTTGGACCACTTAAACATTAAGTACAAGAAGGGAAACACTAATCGTGTTGCAAACTTCCTCAGTCATCCCCCAATTTTGGAGAAAACCTAGTTCTTAACTCCTATGGACACGATACCTTAGGTTGGCCACAATTATACAACAGTAATTGAAGTCACTGCTACTTATTAGACATTGAGTGCAGAAAAATAAGTCCTATACTTCCACCTTTAGGAAGCACTCTTGTTCTATATGGTACATCTTTGGGTTCCTTCAATAAATAATGAAAATATAATTTGAGAGGCACATTACAGTTGGGTGGCAAGGAAATTTGATGTGGAGAGGATAGTCACAATATTTCAAAAGTATTTCTACCGGTTAAAGCTTCAACAAGATGTCAACCAATATATTTGATTGTGCACTACATGTGTCATAGCTAAAGCATCCATCAAAAAGAAAGGGTTGTACACTCCTCTCCCTACCCCAGATAAGCCCTGGGAGTCAGTCTCCATGGATCATGTCAATTTTTCCCTCCACCCAACATGGTCACAATTGTGTTTTTGTGGTTTTCAATCAATTCTCTAAGATCGTCATTTTGGCACCATGTAAAAAGAGTATCATAGTTAAGGCCATTGCTTGGCTCTTTTTTTAGAATGTTTGGGTTTATTTTGGGACACCATGGACCATTATTTCAAAGAGGTACAATAAGTTTCTCGGTACATTTTCGTCTAGCCTATGGTCTTTGATGGACACCAATTTCACGAAATTCATTGCCTTTCACCCCCAAATGGATGGGAAAACAGAAGTGGTCAACAAGGTGATTTTCCATATCCTGTGCAGTTACAACTCCAATCATCCATGTACATGGGATAAGAGCCTTCAATTTGTTCAACATAACTATAACATATCCCTCCACAACTCTATTAGCCACATCTCTTTTTAGGTCTACTTGGGGTTCTAGCCATTACCCCCACTAAGCATTCCATCTTCACCGACAAAGTCCTCCCACACTTAGACCAAGGCAAATAAAGAAACTAAATTTGTTGATCGGATTCAACACCTTGAAAAAAATGTTCATGATATCTTGTAGAAGGCCAATGCCAAGTACAAGCAGCAACGTGACCATCATCAGGTTCCACACAAGTTTCAAGTTGATCACAAGGTATGGTTTCATTTGCAGAAAGAGTGCCTCAAGGGCCCCCAAAGGGAGCTCAAACCACTATGATATGGGCCTTACATCATCACAAAGGTTGTGGTTGAAAAAATATTTTGAATTGAGTATTCCTCCTTTCCTTGGATTGCATCCGGTATTTAGTGTGAAGCTGCTTCGACCATATTTATCACCTCAAAGGTGGTTGAGCAATTGTCTCCTACAAAACTCAATCATGATTGCCTTCAACAAGCTACATTGGATCATATCATGGACACCAAGATGAAGGGAACCTTCTAGCATAATATACAACTCTATCAGGTTTCCAAAGAAAAATTGCTTCTTCAACAAGGAAAATGGCTCACCGAGATTCAGATTCAACGAAAGTTACCCCATATCCTATGGGAACTTGATGCAATGGAATCCATTGATTCCTAAGGGGGGGGATTGATATAGGTGGATATCGATGGCCACCCACCTCTTCCACTGACTCAACATGGTTCTCCATCTTGGCAATTTTGCTATGATTTTTTATGATTTTCTAGGTCCTAAACATCTTAGGCCATTTTGAGGCCCTAAATGATGTTTTTTGGGAAATTAAAGGGCTTGGGTTAGTGTTTAACGCACCCCATCCATGAAACAATATTGTAGTACTAAGTTAGAAATTCCCAATGAGCTACTATGTGCACCAAACAGATATTGTATGTGAAAGTTGCGCCTCCAGGAAGTTGATGTAGCAACTAACCACCTTGAGCCCCAAAAACACCTTTTGGTGCTTCACCTCCTAGGATTAGGGTTCTTGCTTTATATTAAAAGGCCATTATTTCGACCTCTTGTGTGATCTTTTTCAAATGAGAATAGTCGAAATCTCTCTCTCTCTCTCTCTCTCTCTCTCTCTCTCTCTCTCTTCAGAGATAAGATACCACCATTCTAACCAATTTGTGTGATTTTTGGATTCCCCTGCCTTGCATTCAGAGACAACCTTATGAGTTTATGTCAGCTTGACCAAAGGAGTAAAATATGGATAACAATGAGCTCGGGAAAATTGGAGGATTTATGTGGGGCCTGGGCTATCTCATTCACCATATTTCATCATTAGGATCATTTCTGCACAATTCACTCTTGGTTCTGTGGCATTCTGACGATTTCCTTATTTTTGGGTTATTATTGAGCATATTTTAATTAATTACACTTAAGGTACTATTTGGAGCTTGTTTCTTGGAGAAATACCATAGTGTAATAGCTCATTGGAAATGAGGTGAAAATATCTAGAAGATATGATGGTGAAAAACGGTTTTTAGTGACCGAAGAAGTCATAAAGACAAATTGATCACTTTTTGGAGTAAAACAGTTCATTAAATTAATAAAGTGATTTAATGAGAAAATATTAAAGATGAATTAAAAGTCACTTGAGGGGAAAAAGGTGAAAAGGGGTATAAAAGAGAGATAGAGGCTTATATTCTCTCATTATGTTCATCATCATTTCACTTGTATCTTTGAGCTCTAGCAGCTTGAGTGTTTTGAGGGTTTTAAGTGAACAAACCCTAGAGATCAGCAAGGAGGTGAAATATTCCTTTGTTCCTGATCCAAGCTTGGCCAAGGTGGTGAAAGATTCCATACTCGTCATTCTATTTAGTTCATATCTACTTCATCTATTATCTTTGAGGAGGGGTGCACTGTTGGAGGATTTATGCAAGTTTTTTTGTGGTTGGATTGATTCCTTCATGCAGTGAAGAAGGATGTGTCTCTTGGCACTTGGAGGATTTTTGTGGGTTTTGTCTTAGAGATCGACTGTGCCATAAATTGGGTACATTTCTCCTTGGAAAGGCGAATCATATTAGGTAAGAGTGCCAATCTCATTAGGCACGATTTTCTTATGGTAGGGTTAATTACTGGGTAAGAAGGGTGCACCCTTAGTCAAGGGTTTCTTCTATTTGCATCAGATCTTGCATATTGATGTGCGGTTGGGTTCTACACCTATTGGGAAAATTATTTATGAGGAGATTGGCCATTTCATTGGTGGATCAAGCCTCATCTTAAGCCAGGGAGAATTCATATCAAGTAGAGCGCATATCTTTCCATTGGGGCCATCCTTCGTCGAAGAAATTACATATTTTTGGAGTAGTTGTTAGAGGGTTTCTATTGGGAGATTCTTTGCTTTCCCTTGGATGTGTTTTGTATGTATTTTCCAGCCATATATCAGGTGTAGCAAATACATTTCAGATCTGGAAATCACTGTATGTTGGACAACCAAATGCATATTAAATAAAGCAAGGCTTCGAGGTACTATCTTATGGTTTTTAATAGCTATTGGTTTCTGATTTATTTGGTTATCATTGCATGTGTTTTCCTTGTGTATTACATGAATAAATATGGGCCGAAATACATCAGAAAATACACTTAAATGAATGTTACATCCGTTTCACATAAAGTGTTTGACAAAATGTTTCAATCAACGAACACACATAAAACATAGCAATCATCAATTATATATAGCATCCCACAATTAGGGAGTTATAAGGAGGTAGAAATTATTTCAAATAACATGCTAACACATCGGAAAACCTCATCAAAGTCGGGACAGAAAAAAGAAAACATTTGCTTAGGAGAATTGAACATACCGTCAAAGTGTTTAACAAAAGATCTTAACCACATAGACCTGATTTTTATATCAAATTTGGTTGGGGATCTTACATTGTGTTCTACAATATTCCACTATTTTATCATTAATAGAAGTTGGATTTCACTATATTATTGTGCTCTCTATTATATTTTTGTCTATGTTTCAATTGGCTCCCTATACAAGCCGGATCACCATGAGTGAATGGAAGATGCTAGGATGACAATGTGCATTCATAGGAGCCTAAGAAATCACACATTATTTTATTCATCAATCTATCTTTGTTATTGAATTCTTTTCAGTTTAAAAAAGCATGCATTTTCCTTATTAAACTAGTTATTATTGTCTTATTGTTATGTTATGTTTAACAAATTATCAAGTTGCCTAGGTAATATATTATCATATGTCTTAGAATAATCGTAATCTAGGCATGATATTGTGTCATTTACTTACAAATATTTCATGTGAAAAAAACTAAATGAAGAAACAAAGTTCATGAGTGAAGTTGGAGAATGAACATAGTATTAAAGTGTCGATGCAACTTCACTTAGGTGTGAGAAGCAAGAAGGAATTCCAAAAATATAAGAAAACAATGAGGGACGCAAAGTTCATTTCCTAATGTAAAAGAACAGTCGTCTGTCGAGAAGGCTCCATGCCTAAAGGTGAATGAAGTAAAGAGAGCGACAAGAAACACCCCTAGTTGAGAAATGAATGTGAATACAACACGATTCCAACAAAATGCAAACGAAGACACACTCAAGAATCAATGTGTTGAATGCATTGAAGGAAGGGAAAGGAAGTGGATATATAGGAGATGGGAGGGATTATCTTGAACTAGTGTTATTTTCTAAAGTTTCACATGAGTGAGTAGAATATTATAATTTTGTATTTCTTTAATTAAGGTCTATTCTCAAAAACCAATTAAATAATCAAAGTGAGAATAAGACAAATTTTGTAGGGATTGAGAATCCCAAGTCATCTAGGGTAGTTGAAGAGTCAATAATTTAAAGGCAAAGAGACACAAACTAAACTTATAAACAAGATTGTTGCATTCAAACGAAGGGTTGTATTTTTGGCATTGTAAAATATCTTCCTATGGTAATCAAGGGACTATTGTTAGTTAGTGGGTTTAGACTATCATAGACTTTGTTTGGTCTTAGGACACTTCTCTCATTTCTCAAGTCTCTTAGTGCTTGTGGACATGAGAATTCTAGTGTTATGATGTTACTCTCACTTATATTATGCTTGTTAACACTTGATACGAATAGGAAGCTTCTCGGTTACCTAGGACTATTCTCAATTGCTCAAAATATTTGATTATGCATGTACTATAGATGGTGGATTGTTCTCCCTCTTTCTATATGTCTAATTGTGTTTCATATCATCTTGGTTACTAAATTGTTTTGTGATAGGGAGATATTCTTAGTAATTGAATTGTTTTACTTTGTAAGGGAGTTAGGAAGGTCTAATTCAAGTTCATTCTTAACAATAATTGACTATTTTACCTGATATAAGTTGCATATCTAGATCTTGTTCTTTTCCCCTTTCATTAGGATTTAGTTATCTGCATTTCACATATTTCATTTATTGTATTTCATTCCCCACATTCACCCCATATTCATTTACATTTTTTTCATTTTACATTCATTAGTTTAGATTAGATATCATAATGAAACATCTTAGTTTTCATATGGAAATGATTCCATAATTGTAGGTCTTTCCATTTCAACATAGAAAGGTCTAATTGGGCCATTTATCTGGGTAAGCCTATGTGGTTAATGTTATCCCCTAACCTAGGGATAACTAAGGATATTATGTCTTGAGGCCCACAGGTCCTAGACATGGAATACCAAGAGCCAAATCGACTTGAACATGGCCCTGGAGGGCCCATCCTTTCATTCTTTAGAGCCTCCACTTTGTCAACATTAACAACATTCATCACATCGGCCTAGTCTTGTAGCAGAGATGGGTCTTGCTCCATGAGGTAATGATTCTGGGTATCATGATATGTGTCACTCTAATCCTCAAAATCTTTGAATATGTGCATTTAATTCTTTTTTCTCCTAACATGTGCTTGGACCTTATGATTTTCCACTTGACCATACCCAGGGGGAATGACAGGATGTCCTAGTAAGTTGGTACCCATAAAGTTTGAGTTTCCACTGGGGGGATTCATAAAAGGCCATCGTCCACTCCCGCCATACTTACCACTTTTCATCTTTTTCCTACTCATCCATCCCATTACACTGGTCCGGGCATTGGGTTGGCCAAATATCTAAGGGTTGTACCTTACCTTGTGGGAAGAAGGGGCTAAAGGCCCAGAGGGTAAAAGTAGCTAGAAAAAAGATAAAATCCAAAAGAATGAAACCTTGAGATGCTTCACCCAGGCATCCCTGAGAAAGCAATAAAAGGATTCTCGGCAAGAAACAGAGGGACCCATAAAAAATAATAAAACAAGACCTAGTTAGAGGATAGGGGGTCTCATCACGAGACATCCTATTAGGTCCATGGGAATCTAGAGGTATGCCAATACCAATAGTTGGTCACCATGCCAGGGTAGTGGCTCTTAGTGGCATATCCAAGAGAAAGGGGGTCTCATCACGAGCCAACCTCCTCATTTCTGTGAAATGTTTGTGGGTAACATTGCCAACACTAGTCACCACGTCAGGGAAGTGTCCCCTAACTAGCCTCTTGAAAGAAAAAGCAATAAGAATAAATGATAAAAGGCATGAATGGGCTTGGAAACATTTGCATCCATGACAGGTGCAGATCACCCTCTTCAAAGGCACCCACAGGTAAGCCATACATTTCCCTGCTATCACTGCACCCCTTGCCTAGACATCATCTACCACCTCATCCACTCACATGGCCTAGATTTGAATTCTCCCAGAAACATCCCACATCCAATGAGTATTAGCCCAATAGGATGTCCTATCATTCCCTCCAAACTTGGCTTGCATATTAGCATAATGTCTTTGAGTGTAAATGTGTTGAACCTGCGCATAATAGATCTAGCTAAACAATGATACACACATTTGCATAGATAATTGGAAAAGGAAGAAGAAGGAGAGAAAGATTAGAAAGAATTCTCATTAACCGTTGTGAATAATGAATAATTTACACATGATATACTTTGTATAACTCAATGAGTTCGATTTGAGGTGAACCAAGTTGCCATAGTGGTGGTCTAGAGTGATTTGGACACACACCAATAGTTACGGGAGTGAACTGCCACCTATTCTAGTCTCTTAGGCAGTTACGGGAGCGAACTGCCACCTAGTTGAGTTAACTAGCCAACTAGTCTTCAGTTAACTGACTGAACATAAAATAGTGAAGAGTTAACTCAAGGAATCAAGGCTAATGCACCACTTTAGTGATGATACCAAGGCAAGGTCGAATTATCATGGTGATGATCCCAATGTTGCATGGTGATGATCCCAATGCAACATCTAAACTCAACTCAACTAGTCAAACTGAAGTGTGAACTGAAAGAGAATATTCTCTAGGTGGAATATTCTCTCCTAAAATATAGAAGACTGGATAATGACTAATGAACAAATAAAAACCTTAGGAAAAAGAACTCCTAGGTGTGTGTGAATTAACTCCAACACCCCCCCTGAACATCACTATGGTGAAAATAAAGATTGGGTCCCGGCAACGAGGCAATGTTAGGTACCCAAGTACAAAAGATACACTGAAAATAAAGTGAGGAAAGAGGGAAAACCTCATGGGAAACCCCCCCCCCCCTCAAGGAACAATGTATGTAAAAAAAGAAGAACTACAATTGCTAGGCAACTGCGTCCTTCACTCCAAGACGACCTCACAGAGAATGAAATTTATGCTCAGTGAAGGTCTTGGTGAAAATGTCTGTCATCTGTTCTGTTGAAGGACAAAACTGTAAGTCGATGATCCCCTCGTGTACTAAGTCCCGGATGTAGTGCATATGGATCTCGATGTGCTTCATCCGCTGCCTCTGAACTGGATCTCTGCAGAACTTCAGAGTGCTCTGGTTGTCACACCAGATGACGATCGAACGATGAAAGTGAATGCCCAACTTAGTGAGAAAATGTTGTATCCACATAGCCTGAATGGTTATGTTAACTACCCCTCTATACTCTGCCTCGACTGAAGATAGAGAAATGGCAGCTTGCTTCTTGCTCAACCAATAGATAGGCCCAGAACCAAGACTGAGTGAGTAACTAGATGTGGACTTGCGATCAATGCTATCGCCAGCCCAGTCGGAATTAGTAAAACCAATTAGATCTAATGTAGAGTCTACTGCATAATGAATCCCAAAGGTGATGGTGCCCTGTACGCATCGAAGGATACGCTTTGCAACTTTCCAATGTAGCTCATGCGGCTCCTGCATGAAACTGGAAACTGCGCTAACTGCATATGAGAGGTCTGGTCTGGAGTGTGTGAGATACAACAAGCTCCCCACTAGCTATCTGTACAGTGTGCTGTCAACCAATGGAGTCTCTCTGCCATCCTCAAGTTTGACTCCTGATAGGAAAGGAGTCAAAGCAGACTTGCAGTCTGTCATGTGAAATCTCTCAAGGAGATCTCTTGCATACTTGGCTTGAGACAGTTTGATGCTTGATGCATCCTGACTGATCTCAAGTACAAGGAAGCAGTGTAGCATACCCATGTCCATCATCAAAAACCTGTCATAAAGAATCCTCTTGACTGTAGCAATCGTTGAAGTCGAGCAACTGGTGATCAACAAATCATCGACATATAGAACTAAAAGTAGAAGTGAATCAGTGGTTATGAGCATGTATACATTTGGGTCTGATTTACAACGTACAAAGTTTTGTGACAACAGGTAGGAGTCCATCTTGGCATACCATGCCCTCGGAGCTTGCTTGAGGCCATAAAGTGACTTCTTCAGTCGACAGACCAAAGATGAGTCATGCATAAATCCCTGGGGCTACTCCATGTAGATCTCCTCAAAAAGATCACTATGAAGAAATACATTCTTCACATCCATCCGATGGACTTCCCATCCCTTGGCTTCCGCAATGGCAAGTGCCAATCGTATGGAATCCATCTTCGCTACTGGTGCGAAGGTATCATCATAGTCAATACCATGAACCTGCTAAAAGCCTTTGGCGACGAGCCTGGATTTATATCTGTTGATCTGTCCATCCGCTATGCTCTTGGTCCTGTAGACCCATCTTCATCTGACAAGTTTCCTACTAGAAGGAAGGGGAACCAGATCCCAAGTCTAGTTCTCGAGGAGGGATTTGTACTCCTCCTGCATGGAGGATTCCCAAAATGGATTTCCAGCAGCCTCGCGATAAGACTGTGGATCTGAAGACTGAACCAAGAAAAGATGCTTGGAAGGAAATGGTTTAGTGGTAGTGAGTGAAATAGGAGGCTCCTTGAAATCAGATCGAGTCCTCCTAGTATTGGTTGGATCACCAACGCGATCCCCTGCATCCTGAAGAGTAGTCTGTGTCCACTTGGGCCTCTGCTATGGCTCTGCAACTGCATCTGGATGCTCTGACTCTGCATATGACTGTACTGACTCTAAATCTGAATCATCTGAGTCCTCTGAATCAAAACTCTCGTCTGAAGAAGAGTCATCATGTGCATGCTCATCATCTCGGACAGGTGGAAGAGTGAAGGTGTCTGGATGCGATTGTTGAGGTACATGCGAGACACTTTCCTTGAATTGTACACTATGCTCAATGATGAGTCGGTCCGAGGAAAGATCAATAAGCCAATATCCCTTCACACTGTCGGGGTATCCAACAAAAATGCACTCAGTGCTCTATGGATCAAGTGCCTTCCTCTTTTCAGAGGGATTCTAGGCCCATGCACGTGAACCAAAAATGCGAAAGTGGGCCACTTCCGGTTTGAGGCCGCTCCAAGTCTCGTAGGGGGTCTTATCCTTGACATATCTATGAGGAGATATTTTTTGGATGTATGTTGCATAGTTAAGTGCTTCGGCCCATAGTCTTTGTGGTAGTGACTTTGCATGCAACATGCAACATGCCGTCTCCTTTAGAGATCTGTTTTTCCGCTCAGCAACTCTGTTTTGTTGCAGAGTGTAGGGAATTGTATGCTGCAACTGAATCCCTGCCTCATGGAAAATATTATGAATCTCATGATTCACATACGCTCCCCCGTTATCAGTTCAGAGGACTTTGATCTTCTTTCCAAACTGTGTCTCAACCAAAGCTTTGAAATCTTTGAGGTGTTGAAAGACCTTGGATTTTTTCCTAAGAAAGTAGATCCAAGTAAAACGTGAGAAATCATCAACAAAAATGAGAACAAACCTCGCTTTGTTGATTGATGGATGCAGAAAAGGACCCATGAGGTCACTGTGGATCAGATCTAAAGGTGTGGAAGCTCGCTGAGACTTTCCTTTGACGAATTTCTCTTGAGGGTGTTTTCCGAGAACACATCCCTCACATACTCCCTTGGAGAAATGGATGTCTGGTAGACCATTAACTAATTTGTGCTTGCTAAGTTGTTGCATGTATCTGAAATTCAAATGTCCAAAACTTTTGTGCCATATCCTACTACTTTCATCAACATGAGTAAGCAGCAAAGCAGAATCAGGTTCAATGAATTCAGAAAATGTATACAATCTAGACTGATGATTTACCTCACCGGTAGCAACCCTGGAGTTGGTTTGCATGTCGTATATGTCCACAGAATTTGGTGTAAATACAAATTTCTTTTTGGTGCCGGAATTCGTCATCTGATACACAGAGAGAAGGTTGACATAAATCTTGGGAACATGCAGCACATTCTCGAAGCTTCCGTTGGTGAGTTCAATCCTTCCTTTGTCGGTGACTTCGACAGAAGAGTTATCCCCCATCAGAATAGGAGGACCTTTGCATGCATCCAAAGAAGAATAGACTGCTTCTGAGGCAACCATGTGATGTGATGCTCCTGAATCTACGATCCAAGCATCGGGAGAGGAGTTGACTGCAATCAAGGCATGGCTAGAATTGTGTTTCTTGGAATTCAGATCTTTTGGCTTCTTCTTCTTTGCACCCTCGAGGATGCGATCTCCAAGGTTGTTTTTCTGAATTATATGAGACACCAGATCTATTTGTTTTTGCATGCATGCAGATTCCGAATGGAATCCTTTGTGACAATATGTGCATTTCTCTCCTTTTCTTCCCTTTTCTCCTTTGGATTCGGAGGCATCGGTGAAGGGTTTTGTGTACCCTTCCTTCTTCGTATGTGCATGAGCTTTCCACTTATCTTTATATTTATATTTCTGATATTTTTGGCTGACATCATGCACAGTGAGTGCATGTGCCCTTGGGCCTTTGATTACGCCCATGTTGATGAGCTTGGTTTGCTCTTCTGTCAGGGATTCGATAAAGTCCTCAAGAGAAGGCATCTTCCAGGTGGCTCCAGAGGTGAATCTGACAGTATGGAATGTGGATACGAATACTGAGAATTCAGGACCAAGCTTGGAGAGAATGGTGAGAACCATTTGTTTCTCCTCCTTCGATTTATCAACCCCGCAAGATTTGAGTTGCGACAGTAAATCCTTGAATTTTGTAAAGAAATCTTGGATATTCTCGAAGATTTTTGGATCCAATGTGAGCAGCTCCACCTCCAGCATGTGTCCCCTCATCTCATCATGTTTTCCAAAGAGCCCTTCCAAGATGGTCCAGGCTTCATTGGGAGTCTTACAAGAAGATATATGAAAAATGAGATCGGGAGAAATAAGACTGCAAATTGTTCCAAGTGCCTCAGCCATGCGATTTAAGTACTTGGATTTTTCTATGGCTGATGTTGGCTCTGTATATGTATTCATGGTTAACCTATACAACCCTCTGGATCGGAGATGTATGGCTATTTTCTCTTTCCATGAAAAAAAGTTGTAATGTGTAAGAATGAATTCTTTTTGGAATTCAATCTTGTCGTTGTCTTCGATCTTTTGTACCTACAAACATTTTTGGTGTAACTTTTGCTTAGCAGTCCGTCGGCTCTGATACCATGTAAATGTGTTAAAACTGCAAAGAATATATCTAGCTAAACAATGATACACACATTTGCATAGATAATTGGAAAAGGAAGAAGAAGGAGAGAAAGAATAGAAAGGATTCTCATTAACCATTGTGAATAATGAATAATTTACACATGAGATACTCTGTATAACTCAATGAGTTCGACTTGAGGTGAACCAAGTCACCATAGTGGTGGTCTAGAGTGATCTGGACACACACCATCAATTTCGGGACTGAACTGCCACTTATTCTAGTCTCTCAAGTAATTACGGGAGTGAACTGCCACCTAGTTGAGGTGACTAGTCAACTAGTCTTCAGTTAACTGACTGAACAGAAAGTAGTGAGGATTTAACTCAAGGAATCAAGGCTAATGCGCCACTTTGGTGATGGTACAAAGGCAAGGTAGAATTATCATGGTGATGATCCCAATGTTGCATGGTGATGATCCCAATGCAACATCTAAACTCAACTCAACTAGTCAAACTGAAGTGTGAACTAAAAGAGAATATTCTCCAGGTGGAATATTCTCTCCTAAAATATAGGATACTGGATAATGACTAATTATGAATAATGAACAAATAAAAACCTTAGGATAAATAAATCCTAGGTGTGTGTGAAGTAACTCCAACATTGAGCACTTGTCCGGGTAAAAGGGGATTTTATGCACATGTTTAATAACTTGATGATTAGATGTGATTGACATTGCTATGATCCATGTGACTTATGAGCCCATGGAGGGAATATTTGTTGATGTTGCATGACCACACCCGATGGATAAGTACACATGGGGAGATGATTAGTCCGGACCTCCATGGGGCTAAAATCCCACTAGATGGATGTTGAGACCCCAGCAGGGGGCAGAGACAGATCAGACGATTGCACTAGAGAGAGAGGAGGACGTTTCACCAGGGGCAGCCTGGCAGGCCTGGACCCAGGGGTTGTGCCCTTTCCACCATGATGTATGCCTTGGAAGGCCCATGATGTCACCTAGGTCACCCATGATGTCATCCAACATTTTGGGATGTTTTGGAGGCAGTTGTGTGCCAAGTGCCATGTGTGGCAGGTTCCTAAGGCCCAAGAAGGCCTAACGTTTTTCTCCAAGAGGCCAATGTTGCCCAAAAAGGGCCTAATGTCACCCTAAAAGGGCATGATGCCACCTTAGCAACTTGTTTTAGGGTTTTATTATGACATTTAATGTAAAAACTGAATATTATTTGTAACTGGCCATGTCGACCTTTTTGACCTAATTTTGGTCATTAGTATTGTATAAATAGGGGGAAATCCTCCTTATTTTTCATCACTTTTCACTCATACTTGTGAGGAATGAAATTTGTGCCCTCCTTAGGGTTTCTTGGCTGAAATTTTAGGCACACTTGTTGGAGGCTAAATTTGGTGTATTTTGGCAAGCTTCTTGGTGGATGTGTTCAACTAGGGATTTTCTTGATTATTCTTGATGTATGTAAGCGAATTTTTTGCAATTCTTCTTAATTGAATGGTTATGATTTTATTTATCTTTCATTTACATTCAAGATTATGAAATTTCTTGATTAAACCCTAGGAAGACTAGAACATGTTATTGTCCTAGCTTCAAAAGCCTTCACCTACTAGATATTGTCAAAAGGCCAATTTTCTTGAAGCATGAGCTAAGGCCTTTCCATTGCAACACCTTAGTATTCATTTCTTCATCCTAACCGTTTTTTCTTCATCATTGAGTTGGAGAGGGAAGAAATCTACTAAGGCCTAGGGTTACCTACACCTTAGTAGTTAGTTTCCCCTTAGGGTTTTGATAATTGGAGCCTTGGGTTACCAACACTCCAATTCATCAATCTCTCTTGTCTTTAACTCTTCTATTATCATTTTTATTCAACATTTTCTCCATTATTGACTCCATTTACCCTAAAAGAACTAGTCTAAGTCTTCTCTTGAGTAATTGATCAACACAATCTTCAAAACCTACTCTTTGAGCAACCTACTAACACTTTCTAACCCTAGAATAGCCTAACCTACTAACAATTTTGTTGTTGTTACTAAATTAAGCTACAACAATTAGATGAAACATTAAAAGATCATAAAAGCAATTGTAAAGGTTGAATTGTACTTTGTATTATGTGCTTCTGTCAAATGCTAATGTTATGACTTCACTAGTTAATGGATTTTAGTCATTTTGAAGCTAGTTTCAAGACATTTTATGTTAAGTATTGTTCTATAAACATTTTTGTTATAAGATTTATGTTTACTTCACCATATTCAACAGATTTCTTTATTTAAGAAATTCAATGGTTTTATGAAGTGCTAACCAACAAGTGCTCTTGCAAATATATAGTTTTCATGTTGCTTTGTTCTGGGCAGGTACACTTTTGGCATATTATCTCTCCATTGGTTATTTGAAGAAATTGAGCATAAGAATATCAGCACAAGAAGATTGGTGGAAAAGGCCTCAAGCCATAATTCTCAACTTGTATTCATCTTAATGATACAAATATATAATACAATAATGAAACCACCTCAATTGTTCTCATGTCGACACCTCATCAGGAGATAAGGTAGGAGGAGACAATATAGGAATCTAGAAACATACTTAGGATAACAACTATATCCTAGTATGTAAAATATACAAAGGTGGTATACTGAGACTTAATGATTGTATATGAGAAAGAGGCTAACATTCCCCCCATCAATCATAAGTTCAAAAAACAATACCAACAAAGCAGGTGCATAAGTTGGTATATCTCCATGTCTTCATGTTGAAACTCCTAAGTTGAGCCACAATGAAGAACTACCTGAAAAACCGCCAAACTAGATGTTGAATTTGTTCATTTGAAATGAACTGGAAGAGAGATATGGAAGTGAACAACTGTAATGTCTAAACATTCCCTAATTTCTTGACAACTCAATCAATGCCAAGCTGCAATCCAGAAGGATCCATCTTTCCTCTGCTAAGTCCAATGACGATCTAGGTGAACCAAATGTCCACATCATTTCTCTCAAAATCAGCATCCTTGTGTATGATTCAATACAGAACCATCATTTTTCCAAAGTCTACCATCTACAGACTGCAATTGCCCATTTGGAAAATTTCATGCCCATTTGGCATATTTGATGTTTTTTGTTGTCGAAAACTTTATGTCTGACAACCACCTTCAATTCCATCATCAATTCCCCCCTTTGTCAGCTGAAAGGAGAGACCACAAGTGGTTTCATGAACCATCGTCACTAGAATTTTGAACTCCCCCCCTTAAGGTTCATGAGAGTTTCATCATTGTACTCCCTCCTTCTATGCTCAAGAGAGTACCATACTTATTCCATTTGAATACAACACAAAGTGGGCATGTGGAAAAAACCACATGTTATCTCATCCCGTGAGGGCCATGCTCGAAAGCTACGCCATAAGGGGACCACTTATGTGAGGTACAAAAATGTTATGTGATACAAGATTGATCTTTACTCGATATTGAATTCTTCGGTAAGACTTACACAATCGCTTGGTTGTTGATGACCATTTCCAAGGATCAATCCACTCATAGTGAATCTTCAATCTTGCAGGTTTCTTCAGTGTTGAACATATGTTTGAAGAATGGTTATGCTTTCCACAATGTTGGCAAGGATGGAGATCAAAAAACCGATTCTCCATGTGACCAAATTGATTGAAATGTTGGCATGTCACATTATGATGTTGAATTGGAACATGTGAAAGTGAATCTTCTTGAAGGAATCCAACACTTTGGAACTTGATTCGTCTGGAATAATCAGGAATATGAAAGGTAACTTCCTTGTCATATCCAAGTCTTGTTCTATTCTTGTTTTAAATGATTTCTTCCCAAGGTATGATGATGGGCTTGGAAAGAGTATTCTGAACATGTTGCTTTGAAATTTGTGAAAGTTGATTGACTGCATGTTTTTGCAACATTGAAAGGTTTTCTTCATTGAATTCAAAAGAAAACTCTTGAAAAGTAGGTTCATGAATAGATTCATCTTTGTCTATATCTGGAGTTGTCTTACTGAGTTGCTCCTTCATTGACTGTTGATCAAAAACATCATCATAGAGAGGGTTGTTCTGAACAAAAACTAGTTCAGAACACTTCACTGGTTGTTGATTTTTGAGATCCCTGATTTCATCATTCAATAGTTGGGATAGAGATTGAAGAATTCTAACTTTAGCTTGCATCACTTGAAAACAAGTTAGCACTAATTGAAGAGTTTCTTTGTTAAGTATGATTGTATTGTCTTTAGCAGTGTTTATTAGAGTGTTCAATAACTCTAATAATTCTAGATTTTGAGCCATTTCAATACATTAAATGAAGTCTCCTTGTGCAGGTAGATCCTAATTACAATTTCACTCGACAGAAGAAGGCTTATCTGCAATTCGATCACTTGAATCGCTTGCTTGATTTTGTTTCACTCTCGCTTGTACTCGCTCGCTTGAACTTTTCTTTATTTCTTCCAAGAAGATGAGGGTGTCAGATACCACCGAAAATTCACCCAAAAACTTGATTACAATGATTTGAGTTAAACTACTCAACCTTGTCAATTTTGACTAAAAAATTAGAATGAATCTTGGGTGCCGAAAATGCACCTTATGACAAATTTAATTCAACTCAACTTGATTTCAAATAGACAAGTAAACTTACAAAAGGAGAATTTGCAAGTTACAATTGAATTTCAAATGCTCCATGATGTGTTGAGTTCAAATACTTTGATTTGTCCATTCCTAATGTTGTTGACGACTTGAATGCTTGAGAATTCTCTTCATAGATGCTTGATCATATGTGCTTGATTGACATTAATTGTGTGCTTGAATTTTCTTAACTTGTTGTGTACTCTACGTGTATTGCATTTTAAATGATCAATTAATGATATCAAGACTAGACATTAAATATCATAAGGAAATCCAAGTAATCAAACACAGTCGCACACTACTCAAAGCACAAGAAAAAAAAGAGTATCTTTTAGGGGCTTGGCATTGACCCTCTAAAAGTATGGTCAAAAAATAATGTGAGAGAGTATTGTATTGGACTCTTCTTAACGCTTTGAACTTCAAAATTACAATTCAGTTTTGGAATTGAACTCCTCTCATCTTTAAAAATGCCCCCCCCCCTTGAACTAGAAAAAATCTTCAATTAGAAGAACATTCCAAAGTAAAACTTCTCAAAAGTGGAGACCCCATATCCTTTAATTGCAAATTAATTGAAACTCAAATCATTGTAAACATCAAATTGATAATATAAATTATTTTGGGTTCATTATTTGGTGAATTATGCTTTCGACATGGAAGAAGATATATTGCCAAACATCTCAAGATTTAGAAATTCTATTCAACTAGCAGATAGAGTCCTTGTTGATCGTTGATCACATCTCTCTGTTCTTGGAATGGATCATCATCAAACTTGCAAAGGAGGAAAAAATCATTTAATGAAGCTGAGTTATCAAAATTACAAGAATTTTTGGGCCTTACATCAGAGCAATTGGAAGACCATATTTATGCTTGCACTTTTACCTTTGAGTAGACAACAATCCATTTTGTTTCTGCCACAAATCTTGTCGATAGTCTCAAGATTTCCAGATTGTCTTCTTTGCTGGCAGCAGAGCAAATCGTACGAGGTCTTGGCCACTTAGATCACTTAGATCTGTGAAGAAAGGGAAAACGACATTAAAGAACAAGAAGGTAGATCTCTTCAAATCCTGGGAAGATCTCTGGAATGGGAATGAGGCCATAGTTTCCCACATTTCTTGGAGGAATCAACAGTTATTCTAGATCCGCGATTCACATTGTGCATCACTTCATGGACATATTTATGATATTCAAGAGGTTCATAAGTCTTCAAATGAATGTCAATAACCCCAAAGGTAGATAAAATATCCAATAAGGACGAGATTGATTCCCTCGCTACTCCCCCAATGACCCTCGTTATCTCCAGAAAGGTAGCACAAGGATCCTCAGCATCAAGAAGTTCCCTCGCACCCAAGGAAAGCTCGAGTTCCAAAAGGAAAACACGACAGAAAAAAATTGTGTGCATTCCAGTAGCCATAGGAAGTAAAAAACCTAACGAGGAAGATGTCCCCTCAGATCATTGGGTGTGGAGAAAATATGGCCAAAGGGCCATCAAAGGATCTTCCTTCCCACGGGGTTACGATAGGTGCAATAATTCTAAAGGTTGTTTAGCAAAGAAGCAGGTTGAGCGCGATCACATAGACCCAAGTATGTACATCAGATCATAATCATCCTTGGCCTACTCAGAGAATCTCCCTCGTAGGCTCCATTAGACAATCGAGGTCTATCAAGTCGGAGGAGGAGTGCCCAAATCAAGAAGTGGTTGGTTCCAAGCCCGATGAAAACGTTGATATGCACAAGAGTCGTCAGACAGACTTGGTACTGAACTGTTTCACCTCTATTATGGATCCATCAAAAGCTGCAACAAAAGATGTCGACCCTCCATTCAATGATGAAAGGCTTTTCCATATTCATGATGAGGACATATCAGGCCTGCGACAACGCAAGATCTTCTCATGCAGTACAAGATCATAATCAAATGTGGAGTCGTAGTAATCAAGTGGCCCTTCTTTAGTCACTTAATCATTATAACAATGTACAACAATGCAATATCTGATAGGATATTTTTTAATAAAGTAAACCTTAAAGAGAAGCCTAGTTTGGCATTAGACATAGCATTGAAAACCATAATTCCTAGAAATGCTTGCGGTAATTTTGTGTAGGCACTGTATGTAACTATCATCCCAAAGGAATGATACACAACACAAAATAGATTTCATAACATGAACTCACATATAATAGTGAAATGACAGAAAATAGTGTACCTAAGTTTCAGACCAAATCGTTCTCCGTCGCCCAACGCCTCATGTTGGATTTGAACATGGTCACTTTGATTTTTTTTCCTGCTCCCATTCCTCCATAGAAAGCACTCAATGATTTATAAATCTAAAAGAAACATCATATCTAACATGTGAGAGGGAGGAGATCGATTTGATCCAGCTTCAATGCTCATTTAATTGATTGAAGTATTGCATTCAAATGCATCATGCTCGCGTCCTTCTTGGTGAAAAGGCAACAAGTACTCTTTAGCTATTTTTGTCAACATCCAAAATCCTCAGCTTCCATGAAAAAATGTCACGGCTCTCAAGACTACCAGGCCAACTATCACGGCTCTCAACACTACCAAGCCCTTAAGAACAAAGGAGATCTGATACCAATTGAAGAAATTGAGCATAAGAATATTAGGACAAAAAGATTGGCGGAAAAGGCCTCAAGCCATAATTCTCAACTTGTATTCATCTTAATGATACAAATATATAATACAATAATGAAACCACCTCAATTGTTCTCACATCGACACCTCATCAGGAGATAAGTTAGGAGGAGACAATATAGGAATCTAGAAACATACTTAGGATAACAACTATATCCTATTATGTAAAATATACAAAGGTGGTATACTGAGACTTAATGATTGTATATGAGAAAGAGGCTAACATTATTTAAACCAGACTTTTTGATCAGTGGTGACTTGTGAGAAGGGACATTTACCTAACTACTTTCACTTTGCCTTCTCAAAACCCCAGGTCACCAAGGACATTTCCCCTGGGCCTACCACCCTAAATAGAAAGAGGCATCCTATTGAGGTGATAGTGATAGGATAGTCTCCTGTTACGCCAATTTGCTTCCCTTTTACCTTCTCTTATATCAAAGTACAAAGTGTGCGATAAAAGTTAACAAGGATCATTTACTCTTGTCAAAATGTTGGTGCTAGAAGGAGGGCCTCGCCCTTTTATGGCTAATAAATATGTGATTTTTGTTGATATCGTGTTTGCATGAACAACTACAACTCTTACTCCACCCATCTAGCAAACATAAAGGAGTGGCATGCAAAAATGCTCGAAACAAGTCTAGAACCAAATTTCCAAGAAAGTGAAGCTCACTTTGAAAATGAGATATTATTACAAACTAAAGCTAATCCCCATATTAAAACCAACTTGCAATTTGAAATTCAACCTCTGTACACGATTCCTTATGAATAATTTTAATCTTTTAAAAGGTTATCCACAACTATGTTCATCAAATCAACCCATTTCCCTATGTACATGAGTTACCTAGACATGGGTGGGATTGAAGAATTCCCACTCAACAACTGGATTCTGAAGAGGGGACTTACATAGGTGAGCTCACTGATTTTATTTACCATGCTATTAAATCTATCCCAAAACCTTTGTTCAAATCCCCCCTACTCTCCCTATTGATCAATCAGAAAATTATTCATACTATTCATAATCATCTTCCACATCAAACTCTACAAATAATTCTCTTAGAGGCAATATGGTCACAAATTAACTTGCTTGGCTAGCTCTTGATGCATT
>JZKD02S1655760.1:108300-120249 GCA_000966675.3 Picea glauca
CCACATGACTTTTGGCGCTTCATCTCCTAGGGTTAGGTTTTTGGATGTCTAGGACTTTTGGCATTCTTGTTTATTGTAAAAAGGCCTTCAGAGCCTCATTGTAATCATCTTCTTGAGAATGCGCGTTGTCGTCATATCTCTTCTCAGAGATAAGCCGCCACCATTCCAGCAAGCTTGTTTCCGCTACATTTTACAGTTTCAGCTTATTTCATTATTTAATAGAAAATCAGTTTTACTGTATCTCTGTTATTTTTGTCTTAAGCACCTGTCAATAATCGGTATTCATTTCGTTCTGCTCATAAAATCCGGATCAGTCGGCTACATGACATTTTAGTTTAACTATTGGATTCATTAACACATTTTAATAAATTTGGAAAATTTTATTACAAGGACTTCATTAACATTAAGTTTTTTTAAATATTTAATATATTCCATTAAATTTGGAAAAAATAGTCCAAGGAACTACTTCCTCAATTAGATAAGTAGACCATAAATTGTGATGAATATATGAAAACCCCTAATCTGTCAAAATCTTAAGAACAACAATTTATTAAGATATATCATATATGGATAATCCAATAAAGTTATAGATATAATTGGATGCAATACTACTAGAGCTTATCTATCTATATTTGGGATGATCAAAGTAACAAGAAGATTGCTATTATCATATAATGTTTGATGGAAGAAGAAAAATGCATAAATGGAAGGAAACACATGCCTTAGTATGCAAAATCGATGAGATGGATAGTTATACACCAACACTCATACCATCATGCTTACCTCGCCATTCTAACATGGGAGTTATTGAAGGGTACATGAAGGGTGGTGTTGTATAAATGGGGGATACCTTAATGCCTCCCTCACCATTCTAACCTTTAAGTTATTGAAGGGTACATTAAGGGTGTTGTTGGATAAATGCAAGGATGATCTACTTCCCCCCTCCCATGACGTGTATGGGGAATTTTAAGGATCCATACATATCTTGAAGTGTAGAAACCTTGGAAAATCTTAATAATTCTTAAAATGTCAACTATAAAATGTTTGGTGATATTTTGATAAAAATATTCAAATTTATAAGGACTTTATATAGATTCTAGAAACTTTGGGTGTTTTTTCAAGTAAGATAGTTTCATTCTATAGAATTTAGGTGAATCATTTTTAGAAAAAAAAATGGAAATTGGTGAATCATTTTTTAGAAAAAAAAAACATGGAAAATTGGCCCAAGGAAAAAACTTAGCCCCCGAAATTTTCTCTGATTACATGTATAGTTTTTATGGAAAATACATCTTGAATTAATGCATGCATATGCACAATCTATGAGTAGGGAATTATACCATCCATTCTCATACCTTAATGACTCCCTCATCAATCCAAAGCGAGAGATATTGAAGGGTACAATGGTTGCGACATGGGGGGAAATGTGGGTTCAATTGGAACCGGGTATTGGGAATATTTATAAACCTTTCTATAAATCAAGGCCCCCATATAAGCTCGATTGTTTGGAAAGGCATTTCCCCTGGTCTATTTTTGGAGCACAATATTTGTTGTCCAACTTTGAGTTAAATGGGAATCGATCTCATTTTAAATGGGTATGCATTGTTCTAAGTTATGCCTAGAGAATTTGGAATTGCTTGGTGGAAATTTGAGCATCCCTTTGCACACAGTTCTGGTAACCATGGCTTTTGGTTATGTCTAGTTACTATATCTGGTTCTAGCTCTGATTCTAGGTGTAGTTTTATATCTGGTTCTAGTTTTATCAATTTAGATGATGGTGCGTTGTCACTACCAAAGTGGTTGTTGTGCGCTCTGTGAGCTCGAGGATCTATAGAGGGGTTTGAAGAGGTGCAGTCAAGATATTACAAAATCCTAATGTAGTATAATAAATTGGAGGGATAGATGGAATATGTGGAAGGATAAGTTCTCCGGTTCAATATAGAAATATAATTCCACATGGGACATGTTGTTGAGATTTGGGTACCTTGGAAAGTGGTCCCCTTGTGTTTATGAGCTTCTAAACACATGAGGGAAGTACTTTGTACCTTGTACTATGTACTTTGTGTCTAATTTCACTTTGACTTAGGAGATTTAAGTCAAAAGTAAAATTTGGTCATTTTAGCCTAAAGTGACAATTAATTCACAAAGTGGGTGAATTAATAGACATAAAGTGAAAACTATGGAAACTTAAGTAAAGTGGGTTGTTGGATGAGATTCTTTTTGAGTGATCTCAACCATTGATTAGACTTGAGATGGGATGATCTCAACGGTCCATATCTTAGGTATCCTTATGCATCCTAAAGGAGGGCACAAGAGGCCAAGGAGAGGTCATTCACTCATTTGTTCACTCCTTGAGTTTGCGAGAGAGAAAGAGGATGAGGTTTCAGGCATTGGGAGAGGATATATTGGGCATCTCCTTGCATGGAGAGAGTTTGCAGGCTTAGTGCCCAGTTTATTTAGTGGGGAGCTTACAATTCTGAGGAGGGCGCACTTGAGGAGGAGGGTGCATCATCATTGGGGAGCACTTAGAGTTGTCAGATTGCAGTGAGGTCTATTTCAGAGGGAGGCTACTCATCAGTATCAGAGTACTGTGGAGGGGTTTCTAGATCAAAGCTTCCAGTTGGTATCTGACATCATTTCAGTGGTCTTGGAAACATTTCTGAGGGGCACACCATCCTAGGGCGCTCTTCCTTCTTTTGTACTTGTATTTTAGCTTGGATCAAGCTGCTATTGTAACAGATTCGTCTATATTTTGTACTTGTTGTATTCCACCATCTATTTTCCTCATATATAGACATATATTCCAAACTAGTTTTCCCCGGGGGGGTTTATCCAGGGTCATGTTGACCAAAAATACCCGTGTACAAATTTATGTGTGTTAGTCTTTTAGATCTACTTATTTTCAGCTGTAAAGATCTCTAGGTGTGTTACATTTATTTTGGTATGCATGTGCTAACTCTTGGTGACTAAAACTACATGATAGAACACCTAAAATTGAGAATGTAACCGTATCAAATCAGAAAGAAGTTACTGAACAATTTGTTGTCCTAAAACAACAACAAACCTTTGTTAGACAGTTGAAACTTAGAGCCAACTTGAGGTCAAAGAAAGACCTAGTTGGTAGCTTGATAAGACCTAGAAAATCTTCACATGTGCATAGTGGACTCTACTAAACACATCCTATAAATTCTTGAATGGAAAATGGATGTAGATGCATTCATGAAAATCCATTGAAGCAACCATGAAGAACTCAATGTCTAGGTAACATCTCTAGAACAAATTATAGGAGAATTGTCACTAATTTGGGCATTCCTTTTGAAGTCATTTCCCCTCTCCATGGGAATTCCTTTTAAAGTCATTTCCACTCCCCATGGGAATTCCTTTTAAAGACATTTCCCCTCCTTGTGGGAATTCATTTTGAAGTCATTTACCTTCCCCATGTGCATTCAAGCATCTCTTAGAAACCATCTCTCAGTTGTCACTCATCAAGTTCGAATAATAGAAAGGGCATGTGGAACCCTCATGTCTCGAAGTTGGAACATGGGGCAATAAAGGCACACTATATCACTAAGCTTGGGATTGAGAAACACATAGGTGAAGATTAAGTGGACCACAAGAGGATATACTTGAAACGATCCTTCATGTACTGGATTTCTATATATTTCTGCATATTTTTAAATGTTTTTTTGAACTTTTTTCTCTCAACTAGTATGCAAAGTAGTTAACCTACCACATATTATGAAGATGGAATATAAAATATAAGATTAGGTACTCTTAGGTAAATAGTCATGTTTTTTTACCACTAGCCCAGCTCATCTGAACCTATATTTTGTATTATATAACTATTCAACTAAGTGTAGCTTTTTTCTAATATAAAACATAACCATTGTGAAAAATTTACTAAAATTTATGGTTATGGACTAGGAAATCGAATGCATTACAACTCAAAACGTTTAAATTAATTTATCTATGACCCATCTTCAATGATTATGAAAATTATGCTTAGCACCCAATATCCAGTATTTCTAAGTTTTCTGTAAGACTGTGTATCTTTATTTGCATGGAGTTTTATTTCAAATATTACATATCACATTTATATAGTCATATTAATGCATATAGGGAAATAAAAAGTTAATAAAGAACTTTGTGTCTTGTGGATTATATGAGATGATTCCAATTACAAATAATTGATTTATATTATATTAATACAAACCTACAAAAAGATATGCAGAGGAAAATCAAATCCGTGAAAGTTTGATGTTTAAAATTTTCACATAAAATCTATTATTAGGTGTAGGTTTCAATGATGGTTATCAGATGATGAGAACATGAGATATCTTGTTAGGATCATTTTTTGTAATGGTTTGAGTAAGGTAAGTAAAATAATGCTCATAAAGCTTATTTTGTTTTTTAACATATCTTTATAATGAACAACAATAGGGTTTTTGAATACATATGGAGGATGGCTCTTGTCCATGCATATCATGAATATAGAAAATATGTTTTCGATATACATAAGTGTAACAAAATGTTTTACAAGCACATTCAGAATATACACCTTTTATTATACTAATAAAAAGAGACATTTTTTCCCAAGAAAAAAGAATGCTTGATAGTAAAAAGATTTCAAAGTCATTCATCCATGACCAAGTATAGACTCTTAGGTACTAAATAAGATCACAATCATGTACAAATTCCCATAACCAAGGATGGATAATTTGATAGAAAAATTGAGTGGTACCAAATACTTTTTGAAGAGACTTGAAGAGTAGATATCATCATATTCAAATCAAAGAGAGGGATGAGTATAAGACTAGATTGGTAAATGTGTAGTTGTTTACTTGAATGATATTTTGAGCTTCAGTGAGAGTAAAGAGAAACAATTGTAAAATTTAAAGTTGGTGTTTGAAGTCTTATGGAATGATCAATTGTACATTAACTTAAATAAATGTGAGTTGTTCAAGGAAATACTATGGTGTACCCTATTCCATTGTGTCCAACAAAGATTCATATATGAATTCTAAGAAAATCCATGATTTCGGACTAACTCGCACCATGCAATATCATGAAGGTGAGGAGTTTTAATGGCTGAAGGTGAGGAGTTTTAATGGCCTTGTTAATTTTTAAATAATGTTAATTAGGGGATTCGATTGAATATGCATGTCATTCATAGAATGTATGAAAGCATGATGATTCCAATGAAGCGCAATAGTGCAACACAATTTTATGCAACTAAAGAAGACAATAATTGAAGCACCCGTGTTGGCAATACTAGAGTTTGGTAAAGCATTCCAAGTTGATTATGATGCAAACATAATAATGATTAGCATGGTACTCAATTAGGAAGGAAAGTTGATATCATACTTTCCACATATAATCAACATACCATACCCATCCCCCTCTCTRTAGCCTTATTGMGGGAGTGGGGCACTTTTTSATCTATTCCATCAAACTTAATCCTTCAAGGGTTTATTTATTCCTTACATTTGAACGAATCCTTGTTGTGTGGGTTGTAGAACACATAGAACAGCYTTTTTTATCTCCATCGRGCTATAGTTCGAAAGATGCAACCATCATGTCAATGGCCCTATTTTGAACACAACACATAGGACCATATTCGAATGACMTGCCTCGATGGTGAACCAAAGCCATTGAGCCCTTCTGAAAATTTCCATCGACCATTTTTTAAACATCCTCCCAATATKCCATTAGACCTCTTTGAAAGATGTCATTAGGCACTTTTRAAAGATGTCATCAYCCATTTTTGAAAGKTCGTCTTGATAGGCCAAAGGCCTATTCAAAATKTCRTTGGACATGTAATGTCCCCCACCWCTTGATGAGAGGATTACAAAGACTTAGTAGTCTAGATGTCCCCACTAGACTATAGTCTCATGAGATATGGGGACTAAGAGACTCCAAAGTATTCACCTAAGCACAATGTTATAATTTAAAAGTGACTTTGGGGAAAAAGGTAAAGTAAGTGGTAAAAAGGACCACATGAAGAAAATTAAGGAGTTAACCTTAGAAGGTGGTCAACTAAATCAACTGAGAATTAGAATAGGGGTATAAAGGAAAAAGAAGGGCGACTCACCCCTCATTCTTGACATTTTCACTTTTGCATCTTGAGCTCTAGAGCCAAAGATGTTTTGAGGGTTTTGGAGAGAACAAACCCTAGAAATCAACTCGGTGGTGAAAGATCCCACCCAACCTGGTCCAAGCTTGGTCACGGAGGTGAAAGATTCCTCCATCACCATTCTATCTCAGTCACAGGTGGATTCTACATGTTTAGAGAAAGGTAGTGCGCATCAGTGGGGGTTTCCAGCAGGAGGGTGCACTTGAGGAACTAGTTCCATTCGATTTAGCCAAGGAGAAGGAGATATGAAGGGGTTTGCTATTGAGATAGCTTGGTAGAGGCCATAGTGCCATTATTCACCTACTTTTGGTGTGTTTTGGTTGGAAATGATTTATGATGAGTGTGGCACGATTTCTCCTAGTGAAGTGTGCAATTTATGAAGTGGATCTATTCATCTTAAGGGGAAAAACACCATTCTTCAGCAAGGGAACTCATCTACAGTGTTTCTAAATCTCATATCTACTATTCTCAAGGGTTTTGGTTGGTATTGGAGCTAAGGAGGAAGGGGGCCGAAATCTCCCTAAGCTACAACACAGAACTAGTGTGAAACTCAGCCAATTTGAGGGGTTTCCACTTTAGAGGGAAAGGATCTCATCTTGTCACTCATCTCTTGCAGCTATTTGGCCTTTGGAGGCTTGTATATTCTCTTCTTGGACTTGCTTGAGGGTTATTATCATTTGTGTTGTTAGATCTCAGCTATATTGTCCCAGATCTACAGATCTATTGTATCATGATCTTCTACTATTTAAATAAAGGTCAGATCTGAAGTTGTTTTTCCATTGTGATTGAATCTCTTGTATCTTATTATTGGATGTGTTTATTATTGTATTCTTGCTTCTTGCACACTACAAATTCCATATAAGCTTCATAGTGCAAGCCTAGAAGGCAAATTTGCAAAACAAAAAAACTTGGCCTAAAACCTAAGTTTCCAAGCAAGGAACGACTTGGGAACATTATTGTAGTATCAGAGCGTTAAATCCTCCCAACTTGTGGGGATTAGCGCATGCAGAAGTTCAATGGTATCAATATGGGAAGGCGCAGGAGACAGACAGGTGAACCAGAGGAGGAAATGGAAGGGTCAGGTGATGACTGTGAGCCACAGGTTTTAGCAAGGATAGCAAAGGAGTTGAAGAGCTCCATAGACAACACACAGTTCACCCTTCAACACCATTTACAGGAGACTTAGGAGACAATGCGCAGGGGACAGGTTGAGATGAGAGAGAACCTGGAGAGATTGAATGCTATCCAGGAGAAGATTGTGCTTCTCCTTATGCAAATGAATCATGGAGGGGGTGGCCCAAATAATAATGTGAATAGGGAAGCTAGTGGTTCTCAAGGGGGGACTAAACATCATCATGCGCAGGATCTTCACTACTGTTGTAGGAAAATCTCCCTGCGGACAGGTAGATTGCCTCAAGAGCTAGACCCTAAACTCTAAGACAGAAAGTGCTTAGCGTGGACACTGACTTCCTTTCAAATCTATACAAACTAATACATGAGAAGGAAGGAGAGTAGAAGTACCTCTTTATCGACGTTTTTCCCTGCACGCTACGAGTTGAGCTCCAATCTCTCGTTCCTCGATGAGTCTTGTAGACAAACAAAGTACAACCACTTCCTACTCTAGTGATATTAGCTTGAAAACAGATCTATCTATCAACGATAAGTTCATGTAAGATCAAACACAAACTAGAAAGAAACAGGCCAAGCAAATTATATTAATGAGGACAAAACATTGCTTACAGCCATAGATGAATTCCAGCATCTCTGCCAAGTCCTCCTTGTCTACCCCTTGCTCAAAAGATCCACGATCCGACTGATGACAACTTCACTGATTTCTCCCTATGAGATCATGGGTCTCTTTCTTCCAAAATATCTATGTTCCAGCACCACTTATGAGATCATAAGTTTGGTGTGATTCTCTCTTTTCCAGTCCTCTTTAACCATTAGAAAGCTTGCTTATATAGCCTTGGAGAGGCTCAACAACTTGAGATATCCTTGGGGAAGGTGAGGATTTTCCTCCTTCAATTGAGGATCTACCCTAAGATCATGGCTGGACTAGGGATTCAAATCCAACTGCCTTCCAAGAATGAAAGGATCCTTCCCCCATTCATCTCAACAACTTAACTACTGCCCAGAATAGTTAGTGTTCCCTCAAAAGGACCATCAGAGTGTTGTAGCGCTCCCTAGTATGCTTTAGGGGGGCGCCAGTTCTCTCAAAATCCATAGCGCTGCCTCAAAAGGGCCAAAGGAGCTTTATAACGCTCCCAGACAGTGTAAGGGGGAGCACCGGCACTCCCAGAAGAGGTATAGGGGAGCACTCTCCTTCAAAAGCTCAGATTTTGAGGTTCTTTCAGATGGCAAAAGGTTTGTAAGCTTGCTGACTCATTTCACCTCTTCCAAATCAAATGTTTGAGGTGTTTCAAGTGTCCTTATCATGTCGTTATAGGCACGACATAAGCATCATGGCAGCATGCTTCCCTAACACTTGCGACACTTGTGAGCAACATGCGACACTTGCGACCTTGTGAGCAAAATGAGACACTTGCGACCTTTGTAATGATGACACTTGCGACACTATCAAAGTGAATATTTTTTATGTGTAACAGATTGCCCCCCAAAGTATAAAGTTAGAAGACAGGAACTGATAACTGAAATGCTTTGTAGACTTTCAAGCAAGGGTATAGACGCAGAGAACCTGACAAAAGCTGCACACAAACATCCAACAAATATTATGACATGTTTCAAACCCAAGGCAGGCATACTTATGCTTGGGTGATCAAGAATTGCAAGATATGGCCTCCATAAAATACACCGCGGATCCATAATTGTATTGATAAAAAGGTATAGCCACTGAAAATACATTGTGGATCTATACTCTAATGACATGAATTGATCATAGCCACGAAGAATACACAGTGGAGATACGAGATGACAAGACATAGCCACAACCAATACAAAGTGGATCTATGTAACAGTATATGTGTCATTGTTCAAGAGAAACTCCATCGCAACTTGGGCAAAGTACATATCAAAGTGATCACTCAACCCAGGGTCTTCGTACCGATCTCGATGTAGTACGAATCTAACCATGTGAATAGATGTCCTGATGTCGAACATGGTAGAAACCACTTGATTATCGGTCAATGATGTAAACTGTTAACAAGCGCGAGGGAGATCACCATTAATGTCAATGATTCCCAAGGTACCCTAGTACATTCCAACGAATGTGAATAGATGAGTTGAAGTCGAACATCCGTGGAATCATCCGATCAGAGGTCAATGATGTAAACCTACTGTCGAATGTGAGGAGGCCTGCCATTGAGGCATGCAGGTCCCAAAGTACTAACTGGTTTCTAAGCCTAATTCCTGAATAATGTGTTGAGGTCGACAGGAATAGGCTCGTCGAAGGAGGGCCTTGATGTATCCCCCATCAACGACACGAAACAGACACAGAGATGAAATTGGTAGATCAAATGAACATGGATTGACATGGGTTTTGAGGCAAGATATTTGGGATGGCTGACTCTAGAGGCAGATACTTCCTTTGAACACTGAGGCACAACAACAAAACATGACATGGACCAAAACTTGATGATGCAGTGGATGCTATGACTTACGTCAGGTGACCCAGGTGCTTTAGCGAGTCCAAAGACAAAAAACTCGAAGGTTTTTCAGGATTATAGAGTTTGGAGAAACACTTAAAAGAGAACTCTCTCAGTTCTTTTTTCATAGAGTAGTCTAACGAGACCGAAAAAGAGATAAACTATCGCTCGAAAGACGCCCTTTCGAACCTTTTAACGAGTGTGAAAGGAAGCAAGGTCACTCGACAATCTTTTCATGTTTAGAGAGTCTGAAAAGAGATTAAATAAGACTCCAGGGGGTTCCTTTTTCGTGTATCCATACAGGTCCGAAAAAGAAATAAAAGTCTACCCGGATGCATTCTCATGTATTTACGGGCACGAGAAAGAACAAAGACTAAGCTCGGTACTCTTCCCCCAGCTTGAAAGCTAGTGACTTGACTCCAGAATGATCATCAAAGGCTGGAGATATGCCCCCCAAGCTTCAATTCATTCACTGACTTTGAGGTCGTCACCAATTTCTATGCTAGATGGAGAAAAAAGATACAGGTGGATGAAATGAAGGTTCAAAAACGAGACCTAACGAAAGACTCAACTCGACATCTACGAGATCTGGCGAAAGACTCAACTCGACATCTACGAGATCTGGCGAAAGACTCAACTTGAAGGGAGAGGTGATTGTTTCATTTTTTAACGAGCTTGACACAGAAAAAGAACTATGCTCAAGGTTCCAGGTTCGATCCCCAGATTGTTGTTTCATTTTTTAACGAGCTTGCTACAGAGAAGAAAACTATGCTCAAAGCCTATGTTTCATTTTTTAAGGAGCTTGCCACAAAGAAGAGAAACTATGCTCATGGTTTCGTCCGGATCATGGCTTCCAAGAGGATAATGCTCTGGAAGGGTACCATGTCAATGGATAAAACGTGGTCATGGCCTCCAGGAGATCTTCGCTGGATGGAAGATAATCACTCGAGAAGGAACACATGTCGAGGGACGCGATAGGAGTAAGGAGATCAGGCTCTAATAAACCTACCGAAGAAATCACCATGTCAACTACCAGATCCAAATCATCGAAAGTTGAGGTCATGGGAGACAACGCCACATAATTTACATGCGGCGGGGGTGATACTGTCTGCATATAAGAACCACTTAGGGAGGTAACCCAGTCGGGGCCAATGAATGAAAATTGATCAATAGTCACAATTCTTCCATCGTGAGGGAAAGATATCACACGGAAAAGGGTGGATACAAGAGCTTTCATAGCATACACATAATCCCGCCCAAGGAGTAAAGTGAGATCCAAGGGGTCTCGGACTACCATGAAATCGATAAAGACAGTTTTCCCTCCCAAAGTTACAGGAAACTGAGGAATGATCCCTAAAGGTTGACTAGTTATTTTGTTAAAAGCTAACAGATTCCGTGTAACCGGTGCAAGCTGCGGACAACCCAAAGCGTACCAAGCAACAGAAGACAAAATACTAATGGATGCACCTTCATCTATCAGCGTTTGAGGAACCTCCCGACCATGAACCTGTACTGTAATCTGGAAAGGAATGTGGGAGGGAAGACGAGGTCTAGTTAGCACACCCCAATCAAAAAGGATGGCTTCAGTACTTGGAGGGGGTTTCACAGAAGAAGGAGGAATGCCCCCTGGTATGGTAGATTCTGTATTAACGAGAAAAACATGGGCAGTATCGAGTTTATTCTCTAGAAGGGGGGTAGGATCGACCGATGATTGGATCGGATCAACCAATGGTGGACTTGGATAGACCACTTTAGCACTCTTCAGAGGAAGAGTGGGACTGACCGAGGAAGGGACTGGATCAGTCACTTTGACATTCCTCAATGGAGGAATGGGATCGACTGATGGCGAAACCGCATCGACCACTTTGGCACTCTTCAGAGGAAGAGTGGGACTGACCAAGGAAGGGACTGGATCAGTCACTTTGACATTCCTTAATGGAGGAATGGGATTGACCGATGGAGAAACTTGATCGACCACTTGAGTTTCATTCTCCAAGGGAAGAATGGGGTCGACGGGTGGAAACAGATCGACCGCTTTGGTGTCACTCTCTAACGAGAGAGTGGGATCGACCGAGGATGAAAACAGATCGACCATTTTGGTGTCACTCTTTTGATGAAGAGTGGGGTTGATCGATGACGGAACTGGATCAACTACTTGGGTTCGTGGTTCAATCGAGGAGGAAACTAGATTGACCACTTGATCAACCGGACTGACCG
>JZKD02S1655771.1:0-15994 GCA_000966675.3 Picea glauca
GAATTGAGACTGGACTCCAAGGGGTACAACAATCCCTACAGTCCAGCTGCGCAGTCTCTACTACACCGGGAGAACCAGAATTGGGAGATGAGCCAGCTCAACTCCACCGCCTAGCCGATACAGTTGAATCTCACCTTCGACGAGTGCAGGAAGAAACAAAAAAATCCACCCAAGCTTTGACACAAGTACAAGGAGTACTCATAGAGAAACGTAGTGCTGCAGAATAGGAAAATCTTTCTCTCCCAATGAATTTTGATGAAGAAAAATCACAACTACAACAAGAAAAGGAACGGTTGCTCGTGGAGAAAATTGAAGTAACAAAAGCGGTCAAAAGATCACTTCGCTCTATGACAGTCTTAGAAATCAAGGCAAAATACCAAGTTACACAGCAGGTGAACCAGCTCGCAGAAGCCATCTAGCAACTATAGAAATGCATAACAGATTTGGAGCTACGCACTGTACCTGAGACCCCACAAGATGTAAGAGACCAAAGAGAAGAAACCACCCAGAGAACAGTTGAAAGGCTCAAGGATCTTACCCTAGAATGTAATCAACTCATTGATCGTAGTGACCAGACCTATGAACAACTCACGGAGAACCCAGAACTGAAGGCACTGGAGTCGCAGCTCCAAGAGTCGAAGTATCAAGACGAAAATATACGAGCGTCACTGAAGCCCCTGTCAGTTGTGGAAAGAATGAAGCACTCCCAAGAGAAATGCATTGCACAACAACAGATCCACACTATTTAGAGAAAAGTTATGGAAGTAAGTCAGAGGCTCCAACCTGTACAAGATAAGGCCTATCAATTATTTACAGAGGTCGAAGGCCAAGGAGCAGAGCTAGAGCAAGTTGTCACTACATTTGAACAACGTCTAGAGGGACCTATCAACGATGAAGTCATCCAAGAGTTCGTTGAACAGGAGGCCATAGCACAGCAACAAGTCGAAGTATCTCGAGCCAAGATCGAGGAGTTCGAAGCAGAACTAGTCAGACCAGAGTGACTCGGGACGTGTCACAGGTGAGTGTTGGTGGCATGTTGGCCCTTGACCAAGTTTTGGGAGATCCCTGTTCAAGTTTGACCTATTTTTAGACTTTGACAACCTGTCAAAGACAGAGTGCAAGACGAAGTAGAGATCGCGGGATCTTGGCCCCTTTTTGGGTCCTTTTGGGGATTTGGGATTATGTAACGGGTATGGGATGTCGGCCCATGGGTTTACCCATGTTTAGGCCTATTTTTTAAACTATAAATAAGTAGCTAGGTGACATAAGTAGTTAGGCCGATAAGCTAAGTGCTAAGTGCAAGTATGGTTTGTAGATGCTCTGTGCATATTGTGAGAAACTTGCAGATCTAAGTGCAAGTGGTTGTAACCGACTGTGAAAGGCTTTGTGCTAGACGTAGCTCAGGGAAGGAGGATCTGGTGAGGTGCACGCAGATCTCATGTCCTATGCGGAGTAGGGTTTTGTGGCTCTGTGCATGTAGATGACTGATTGAAGATAATAAAGAAGAAGAGTTGGTGGGCATAGCCCCATGGTGGGAGTGAACCACGTAAATACTGTGTTATTCTTCTTTGTGCAATGTGTTGGTGTATTTATGTGTTATTTTCTAAGTGCTTGATATAGATAGATAGATAGATCTGTTTATGCTTTGTGCTTATGATGAATATGGATGCTAGATCTGATATAAATGAATGTGCTTAGTGCTTGAATCTTCTAGATCTGATCCATTTATTTATGCTAAGTGATTAAATACATTAGATTAGGGTGAATGTTGTGATGCTTTGTTTTCTCTACAGAGTAGATATTGGTTAAATAATGATGAACTAACGGTGCTAAGTGCTCTATCAAGTATTATAATCGCAAATCTATGTCCCAGCTAAGGTTGTAGACACCTGAGTCTTGCAACCACCCCTTTCTCTACCTCGGGTGAGACTTCATCTGCTTCGCAGGTGTTTCTAAAAGGGCCAGTAGTTAGGGTTTTGTTGGTGCGTTGTTATAGTGTTGAACCCTGGGTCTGCCCCTATGCCAACAAGGGGTCATAATATATACTTATATAAGTACATAATAATAAAAAATCATAATCATTACCCAAAAAGGGGCATAATAAACACTTATATAAGTAAATAATAATAAAAGTATAATAATTATGCCAAAGGGGTCATAATAAATACTTATTATTGATATGTGGGTAATGGTAAAATAAGTAATGACAATTTATGAAGAAAACCTGAAATATAATAAATAATTAAATGGACCCTAGGGATTGGGCTCTTTACCATGGATAGAATATATAAAAAGACAAAGAAGAAGGAGGAAAGGAGAATCTAATTTTTCTTGGGAAATTTTAGGACAATGCTAAGAGGGGCTAGCATAGTACTGGATTAAGGGCTCGGGGTGACCTGCTACTAAAGAATTAAAGTAGCAAAGTCTATAGTTGGGTGGAGAGTCATCCCCCACATTTTTTTGCATTTTGTTAGATCAATGATCAAGGTATCACTATGTTTTTGAATTCACCATATTACAGGCACGTTGGGTTTCTTTACCGAATGAAAGTTCTGAACATATTGTTGCACCTATGATTTAAGTAACTTTTATTGAAGTTTCCCTATGTTAGAAATCAATGGTTATTTGAATTGATAGTGTCAATCAAGTAATTTCTATTTTTATTTCCTTTAGTATATTAGGCCATTACAATACCTTGCATACCAAGCTGGGTATCAAATACTTTGAGCGGCAACTGTTTCTAAAATACCATAGGGGTCTACATATGTACATCCAAACAAAAATGGAGTTTCTAGAAATATCGTCATTAGGAGCCACTTATCAATATGTTGTCAAAATCGAGAAAAAATGTAAGCAAAGGAATAAGAGGGAGTTTGGATCTGTAAATGCATCATAGCATAAGCAAGGAAAAGGTATCCTTGGCCTCCAAAAAAAGGACAAAGAAATAATGGACAACCTCAAGACAACTAGTCTAAGATACAAGCAAAGAAGGGTAACGGGAAGTCATTGGTGGTCAAGATGAAAGACTCGAAGTCATATCCAGGCTCCAATTCTGATTCAGATCCAAAAAAGGGGAAGAAAATCATTGATGCAGAACCTAGTGCCACAGTCGCTAAAACCAAGGTCCAACCAAATGAACTACAAGAGTCAAAGGAAGGTGAGCACCTTTTCCACTCACATATGTGGGTGAAGGGTGATCCACTACATTTCAGTGTTGATAGCGGAAGCCAAAATAACCTAATCTCAGCAGAGGTCATCAAGCAGTTGGATTTTTCGACGACACCACATCCACATCCATACAACATCGGGTGGCTCAACCATAGACGTGATCTCCACATTAGCCAACAATTTCACCTACCCTATTGCATCAATCCCTTTAAGGATGAGGTATTGTGTGATGTTTCCCCACTTGAAATTTGTGATGTTATTTTAGGCCAGTTGTATATGTGGAAATTTCATGTTGCATATGAATCTAGACCTCCTATTGTCACGGTTACTTTGGGGAGATATTTTTACAAGATACCAGAGGTAGCTCCACCTACATAAATTTCTTTGGTCACAACTAAGTAGTGTAGGATGCTCAACTCCTAAACTAGGAAATTTGTCCTCCTCGTGATTCGCTCTCAAATTGAATGGGAGGTCATGGCCACACCTATGGTCTCCACATAGGGCTTATCTATGTAGCATAAGCAAGTGGACAAAGTCATGGAATAATACTAAGACATCTTCACCTCACCTACCAAGGTGCCTGTCGGGTCAATCATTCAAATGATCTGACCCCCAACATGATTTTACCTAATGGTCTAGTATATCATTGATGTCTCCTAGAAAATGAGGAAATCAAGTGTCATATTCAAGAGCTGCTCTAAAAAGGGAACATTTGACTAAGATCGTCACCCTATTGAAGCATAATTGTGCTCATGTAGAAGAAAGACAAGATCTGATGAATCTATATTGATTACAGAGCTCTAAACAAAATCACAATCAAGAACTGGTACCCAATTCCCTGAATTGAAAACCTTATCAACCAACCCAAGGGAGCCAAGTACTTTAGTAAGATTGATCTAAATTTTGACTATCACCAGGTCCCAATAGAATTGACTGATGTATGGAAGACTTCTTTCAATTCTAAAGAAGATATTTTCAAGTGGTTGTTCATGCCCTTTGTCTTGATGAATGCTCTCACAACATTCATGATGTTCATGGTGAAATATTTGTTGGATCATGTTGTCATTGATTCCAAAGGTTTGATTGATTGATGTCAAAGGATTGATGTTAAGTGATTGATTGATTTCAAGGGATTGATTGATGCCAAAGGATTGATTGATTGATGTCAGAGGAACAATGTCTTGTCATAGAATACTAATGTAATATGTATTGTCATCGATATGTGATGCATAGATGAAGATGAATCGATGTGGTTTCTTTGATATATGATGCATAGTTGGTTTTATGTAAAGATGACTCATTATTGTCTTATCATGGTTGATGAGGAGTACAAATGGATGAACTCCAAAGTGGTCCCCTTATGGTGAAATCCCTCATAGGAAGACGCTTTACGGTTGATTTATCCTTGAAGTATGGTTAAGATAACCCATTCTAATATGTGGAATAATGGGATGAATATCAGTGAATTTTTCAATCGAACTATCCTAGATGGATAGTGTTTGTCATACCATTTTTGGTGGTATGTGGAATTTCACATAACTCCTCATGTTTTGAGATTTATGGCCCTACGAAGATGAAGGACCCTCATATGTTGGCTTGAAGCCCCAAAAGGTCAAAGAAGACAAAGTGCTTGAAAAGAAGAAACCATTATTTAAATGATAAAGTAAAGTGACAAAGTCAAGGAAGATTATTTAAATAATAAAGTAAATGGAGAACTTTTTAATTATGGAAAGTGGTTAACCCTAAAATGAGGAAAGAGGGTTAAGTGGTCAAGTGGCTAATGGATACATGGACAAGTGGAAAATTGGGAAAATTTGAACATAACTGACTATGTGGACAAAGTGGCTATGTGGACCAAGTGACCTAGAAGATACTTCTAAGAAAGCTACTTGGAGAGTATAAATAAGAGGCAAGGATCTCTTGTGAGATGCATCTCTTGAGCATATATTTGAAGATCTATTCCGAGAGAGAGCAGATTTGGAGGATCTCATGGACGCATCAAAGTTTCGACAAGTCTGAGTTAATGACGACAAAAGTTTTGGAAGTTTAGAAACCCTAGTTTTTGAGGTATACATGGGTTGCACTGAGCCAGAGCGTGTACATACGCGGGCTGAATGAGGACAGAGCACGTACAGTGGATGAATTCATGAAGACTTGTGGGTGAGTTGGTGCCAGGCTCTTGAAGACTGAAGCAAGTTCCATATCTGCATTATATGGGCTCAGATCTGCCATAGAATCTTTGGTATGATTACATTGTTGTCTTGATGGATACTCTTGCTTGTTTTGTAGTGAATGCTGAAGGAATTCTTGGTATGGTTGTTGTGATGTGGTTTGTGTTGGCTGATAGAGTGAGCAACACTCTTATGATTCAGTATTGATATGATTTCCATAATATGTTGATTGCTTATACATGATTGAGTAGCATTCATATTTCATGGTTGAAGAGTATGAGTAAGTTGTTGGAGAGCTTGGATATGTTGTGATTCGTTATGGGTCATATTGGAGAGTGAAAGACAAAAGAGAATGTCATTGAAGGTTGTATAGGATCTGAGTTCATATTGAAGAAAACCCTAAGTACTCATATGTGATACGCAGGTTGTAGTACAGACTGGTCGAATACATACACGAGTTGTACTACTAGTAGGGCATGTACATACGTGTGTTTCACTACCGATAGGTTGCATACCTATTGACATAATGACATCTGTACATTGAGGATTGTTGCCTCATATCAGTTGGTGTTGAGGGTGTAAGTTGAGTCTTGCATTATAGAGTTGGTGTTCTTGTAGAGTTGTACTCTATTAACTAAGTGGCCTTCATATATATTATTGTATGATTGAATAGTAAAATCACTTTGTTTAGAGTGTTGTTTGGAAATGGAATTTTAGACCTTTGTTTAGCATATGTGTGTGAATTGTGAAAGTCAAGTTCATACCATGTTAGATTGTATGTGAAGGTATCAGGTGAAAGGAGCACACAAGGATTGTGATACATTGTTGATAATGACAAGATCAACAATGATCCTTTGAATCATATTGAAATTGAGGAGGAACAAAGCCGGAATTCAAATTTTGTGCACAATTGGCTCAAAGAACATAGTTAAAATCCTTTTGCGGGTGTCGATAAACAGGCACCTTCAGATCAAGTCAAAGGGTTGATCGTGCATGTTTATTTTCGCACTAGACTTTTCATCCTTATGTTAAGAAGGAACGATCGATATTAGATCTCAGGAAGAGATCTAACTAGATCGACGATCAATTTTAGCCTAGTTTCGGATTCCGATGAAGACATCTAGATCTCACAGAAGGAGAAGATTGACGATGGAGAATGATCTTGAGTTCAGAGTCTGAAACGTTAAGTGGAAAGGGATTTTAAAGTTATCGTTTCAAAATACCTACTCAAAAATTATTCCAACAAGGCATTCATATCGACGACGCTGATCAATTGGAGAAATGCACAGGTCCACGATCCAAAAGGGGACACATGGTGGAACCTTAGTGGTCTTCGAAATTGGATCTTCGGAGTTGAAAGGGAAATACAACGAAAGAAACTCCAATCAATCGTCCAGATGCTTTTAGAGTGATCTTGCTTGAGGCCAATAAACAGACGCATGATGTCACCCCATTGGCTATCAGAGTAGGAACCTCATAATCCAATAGCGGAAGGAAGTCTGACAGAGTAGTATCGATAGACATATGGGATATATTCATAGTCATATAGATCGGTGTCTTATAACGAGACATGTGGCAGGTCACCAAAGTGATGCATGGTAGTTGACAGAGCCTAGATGTGGCATCAACGAATGAGGAGTAGACATGTGTCAATGATGTGNACCAAGTTACACAGCAGGTGAACCAGCTCGCAGAAGCCATCTAGCAACTATAGAAATGCATAACAGATTTGGAGCTACGCACTGTACCTGAGACCCCACAAGATGTAAGAGACCAAAGAGAAGAAACCACCCAGAGAACAGTTGAAAGGCTCAAGGATCTTACCCTAGAATGTAATCAACTCATTGATCGTAGTGACCAGACCTATGAACAACTCACGGAGAACCCAGAACTGAAGGCACTGGAGTCGCAGCTCCAAGAGTCGAAGTATCAAGACGAAAATATACGAGCGTCACTGAAGCCCCTGTCAGTTGTGGAAAGAATGAAGCACTCCCAAGAGAAATGCATTGCACAACAACAGATCCACACTATTTAGAGAAAAGTTATGGAAGTAAGTCAGAGGCTCCAACCTGTACAAGATAAGGCCTATCAATTATTTACAGAGGTCGAAGGCCAAGGAGCAGAGCTAGAGCAAGTTGTCACTACATTTGAACAACGTCTAGAGGGACCTATCAACGATGAAGTCATCCAAGAGTTCGTTGAACAGGAGGCCATAGCACAGCAACAAGTCGAAGTATCTCGAGCCAAGATCGAGGAGTTCGAAGCAGAACTAGTCAGACCAGAGTGACTCGGGACGTGTCACAGGTGAGTGTTGGTGGCATGTTGGCCCTTGACCAAGTTTTGGGAGATCCCTGTTCAAGTTTGACCTATTTTTAGACTTTGACAACCTGTCAAAGACAGAGTGCAAGACGAAGTAGAGATCGCGGGATCTTGGCCCCTTTTTGGGTCCTTTTGGGGATTTGGGATTATGTAACGGGTATGGGATGTCGGCCCATGGGTTTACCCATGTTTAGGCCTATTTTTTAAACTATAAATAAGTAGCTAGGTGACATAAGTAGTTAGGCCGATAAGCTAAGTGCTAAGTGCAAGTATGGTTTGTAGATGCTCTGTGCATATTGTGAGAAACTTGCAGATCTAAGTGCAAGTGGTTGTAACCGACTGTGAAAGGCTTTGTGCTAGACGTAGCTCAGGGAAGGAGGATCTGGTGAGGTGCACGCAGATCTCATGTCCTATGCGGAGTAGGGTTTTGTGGCTCTGTGCATGTAGATGACTGATTGAAGATAATAAAGAAGAAGAGTTGGTGGGCATAGCCCCATGGTGGGAGTGAACCACGTAAATACTGTGTTATTCTTCTTTGTGCAATGTGTTGGTGTATTTATGTGTTATTTTCTAAGTGCTTGATATAGATAGATAGATAGATCTGTTTATGCTTTGTGCTTATGATGAATATGGATGCTAGATCTGATATAAATGAATGTGCTTAGTGCTTGAATCTTCTAGATCTGATCCATTTATTTATGCTAAGTGATTAAATACATTAGATTAGGGTGAATGTTGTGATGCTTTGTTTTCTCTACAGAGTAGATATTGGTTAAATAATGATGAACTAACGGTGCTAAGTGCTCTATCAAGTATTATAATCGCAAATCTATGTCCCAGCTAAGGTTGTAGACACCTGAGTCTTGCAACCACCCCTTTCTCTACCTCGGGTGAGACTTCATCTGCTTCGCAGGTGTTTCTAAAAGGGCCAGTAGTTAGGGTTTTGTTGGTGCGTTGTTATAGTGTTGAACCCTGGGTCTGCCCCTATGCCAACAAGGGGTCATAATATATACTTATATAAGTACATAATAATAAAAAATCATAATCATTACCCAAAAAGGGGCATAATAAACACTTATATAAGTAAATAATAATAAAAGTATAATAATTATGCCAAAGGGGTCATAATAAATACTTATTATTGATATGTGGGTAATGGTAAAATAAGTAATGACAATTTATGAAGAAAACCTGAAATATAATAAATAATTAAATGGACCCTAGGGATTGGGCTCTTTACCATGGATAGAATATATAAAAAGACAAAGAAGAAGGAGGAAAGGAGAATCTAATTTTTCTTGGGAAATTTTAGGACAATGCTAAGAGGGGCTAGCATAGTACTGGATTAAGGGCTCGGGGTGACCTGCTACTAAAGAATTAAAGTAGCAAAGTCTATAGTTGGGTGGAGAGTCATCCCCCACATTTTTTTGCATTTTGTTAGATCAATGATCAAGGTATCACTATGTTTTTGAATTCACCATATTACAGGCACGTTGGGTTTCTTTACCGAATGAAAGTTCTGAACATATTGTTGCACCTATGATTTAAGTAACTTTTATTGAAGTTTCCCTATGTTAGAAATCAATGGTTATTTGAATTGATAGTGTCAATCAAGTAATTTCTATTTTTATTTCCTTTAGTATATTAGGCCATTACAATACCTTGCATACCAAGCTGGGTATCAAATACTTTGAGCGGCAACTGTTTCTAAAATACCATAGGGGTCTACATATGTACATCCAAACAAAAATGGAGTTTCTAGAAATATCGTCATTAGGAGCCACTTATCAATATGTTGTCAAAATCGAGAAAAAATGTAAGCAAAGGAATAAGAGGGAGTTTGGATCTGTAAATGCATCATAGCATAAGCAAGGAAAAGGTATCCTTGGCCTCCAAAAAAAGGACAAAGAAATAATGGACAACCTCAAGACAACTAGTCTAAGATACAAGCAAAGAAGGGTAACGGGAAGTCATTGGTGGTCAAGATGAAAGACTCGAAGTCATATCCAGGCTCCAATTCTGATTCAGATCCAAAAAAGGGGAAGAAAATCATTGATGCAGAACCTAGTGCCACAGTCGCTAAAACCAAGGTCCAACCAAATGAACTACAAGAGTCAAAGGAAGGTGAGCACCTTTTCCACTCACATATGTGGGTGAAGGGTGATCCACTACATTTCAGTGTTGATAGCGGAAGCCAAAATAACCTAATCTCAGCAGAGGTCATCAAGCAGTTGGATTTTTCGACGACACCACATCCACATCCATACAACATCGGGTGGCTCAACCATAGACGTGATCTCCACATTAGCCAACAATTTCACCTACCCTATTGCATCAATCCCTTTAAGGATGAGGTATTGTGTGATGTTTCCCCACTTGAAATTTGTGATGTTATTTTAGGCCAGTTGTATATGTGGAAATTTCATGTTGCATATGAATCTAGACCTCCTATTGTCACGGTTACTTTGGGGAGATATTTTTACAAGATACCAGAGGTAGCTCCACCTACATAAATTTCTTTGGTCACAACTAAGTAGTGTAGGATGCTCAACTCCTAAACTAGGAAATTTGTCCTCCTCGTGATTCGCTCTCAAATTGAATGGGAGGTCATGGCCACACCTATGGTCTCCACATAGGGCTTATCTATGTAGCATAAGCAAGTGGACAAAGTCATGGAATAATACTAAGACATCTTCACCTCACCTACCAAGGTGCCTGTCGGGTCAATCATTCAAATGATCTGACCCCCAACATGATTTTACCTAATGGTCTAGTATATCATTGATGTCTCCTAGAAAATGAGGAAATCAAGTGTCATATTCAAGAGCTGCTCTAAAAAGGGAACATTTGACTAAGATCGTCACCCTATTGAAGCATAATTGTGCTCATGTAGAAGAAAGACAAGATCTGATGAATCTATATTGATTACAGAGCTCTAAACAAAATCACAATCAAGAACTGGTACCCAATTCCCTGAATTGAAAACCTTATCAACCAACCCAAGGGAGCCAAGTACTTTAGTAAGATTGATCTAAATTTTGACTATCACCAGGTCCCAATAGAATTGACTGATGTATGGAAGACTTCTTTCAATTCTAAAGAAGATATTTTCAAGTGGTTGTTCATGCCCTTTGTCTTGATGAATGCTCTCACAACATTCATGATGTTCATGGTGAAATATTTGTTGGATCATGTTGTCATTGATTCCAAAGGTTTGATTGATTGATGTCAAAGGATTGATGTTAAGTGATTGATTGATTTCAAGGGATTGATTGATGCCAAAGGATTGATTGATTGATGTCAGAGGAACAATGTCTTGTCATAGAATACTAATGTAATATGTATTGTCATCGATATGTGATGCATAGATGAAGATGAATCGATGTGGTTTCTTTGATATATGATGCATAGTTGGTTTTATGTAAAGATGACTCATTATTGTCTTATCATGGTTGATGAGGAGTACAAATGGATGAACTCCAAAGTGGTCCCCTTATGGTGAAATCCCTCATAGGAAGACGCTTTACGGTTGAGTTATCCTTGAAGTATGGTTAAGATAACCCATTCTAATATGTGGAATAATGGGATGAAGATCAGTGATTTTTTCAATCGAACTATCCTAGATGGATAGTTCTTGTCATACCATTTTTGGTGGTATGTGGAATTTCACATAACTCCTCATGTTTTGAGATTTATGTCCCTACGAAGATGAAGGACCCTCATATGTTGGCTTGAATCCCCAAAAGGTCAAAGAAGACAAAGTGCTTGAAAAGAAGAAACCATTATTTAAATGATAAAGTAAAGTGACAAAGTCAAGGAAGATTATTTAAATAATAAAATAAATGGAGAACTTTTTAATTATGGAAAGTGGTTAACCCTAAAATGAGGAAAGAGGGTTAAGTGGTCAAGTGGCTAATGGATACATGGACAAGTGGAAAATTGGGCAAAGTTGAACATAACTGACCATGTGGACAAAGTGGCTATGTGGACCAAGTGACCTAGAAGATACTTCTAAGAAAGCTACTTGGAGAGTATAAATAAGAGGCAAGGGTCTCTTGTGAGATGCATCTCTTGAGCATATATTTGAAGATCTATTCCGAGAGAGAGCAGATTTGGAGGATCTCATGGACGCATCAAAGTTTCGACAAGTCTGAGTTAATGACGACAAAAGTTTTGGAAGTTTAGAAACCCTATTTTTTGAGGTATACGTGGGTTGCACTGAGCCAGAGCGTGTACATACGCGGGATGAATGAGGACAGAGCATGTACAGTGGATGAATTCATGAAGACTTGTGGGTGAGTTGGTGCCAGGCTCTTGAAGACTGAAGCAAGTTCCATATCTGCATTATATGGGCTCAGATCTGCCATAGAATCTTTGGTGTGATTACATTGTTGTCTTGATGGATACTCTTTCTTGTTTTGTAGTGAATGCTGAAGGAATTCTTGGTATGGTTGTTGTGATGTGGTTTGTGTTGGCTGATAGAGTGAGAAACACTCTTATGATTCAGTACTGATATGATTTCCATAATATGTTGATTGCTTATACATGATTGAGTAGCATTCATATTTCATGGTTGAGGAGTATGAGTAAGTTGTTGGAGAGCTTGGATATGTTGTGATTCGTTATGGGTCATATTGGAGAGTGAAAGACAGAAGAGAATGTCATTGAAGGTTGTATAGGATCTGAGTTCATATTGAAGAAAACCCTAAGTACTCATATGTGATACGCAGGTTGTAGTACAGACTGGTCGAATACATACACGAGTTGTACTACTAGTAGGGCATGTACATACGTGTGTTTCACTACCGATAGGTTGCATACCTATTGACATAATGACATCTGTACATTGAGGATTGTTGCCTCATATCAGTTGGTGTTGAGGGTGTAAGTTGAGTCTTGCATTATAGAGTTGGTGTTCTTGTAGAGTTGTACTCTATTAACTAAGTGGCCTTCATATATATTATTGTATGATTGAATAGTAAAATCACTTTGTTTAGAGTGTTGTTTGGAAATGGAATTTTAGACCTTTGTTTAGCATATGTGTGTGAATTGTGAAAGTCAAGTTCATACCATGTTAGATTGTATGTGAAGGTATCAGGTGAAAGGAGCACACAAGGATTGTGATACATTGTTGATAATGACAAGATCAACAATGATCCTTTGAATCATATTGAAATTGAGGAGGAACAAAGCCGGAATTCAAATTTTGTGCACAATTGGCTCAAAGAACATAGTTAAAATCCTTTTGCGGGTGTCGATAAACAGGCACCTTCAGATCAAGTCAAAGGGTTGATCGTGCATGTTTATTTTCGCACTAGACTTTTCATCCTTATGTTAAGAAGGAACGATCGATATTAGATCTCAGGAAGAGATCTAACTAGATCGACGATCAATTTTAGCCTAGTTTCGGATTCCGATGAAGACATCTAGATCTCACAGAAGGAGAAGATTGACGATGGAGAATGATCTTGAGTTCAGAGTCTGAAACGTTAAGTGGAAAGGGATTTTAAAGTTATCGTTTCAAAATACCTACTCAAAAATTATTCCAACAAGGCATTCATATCGACGACGCTGATCAATTGGAGAAATGCACAGGTCCACGATCCAAAAGGGGACACATGGTGGAACCTTAGTGGTCTTCGAAATTGGATCTTCGGAGTTGAAAGGGAAATACAACGAAAGAAACTCCAATCAATCGTCCAGATGCTTTTAGAGTGATCTTGCTTGAGGCCAATAAACAGACGCATGATGTCACCCCATTGGCTATCAGAGTAGGAACCTCATAATCCAATAGCGGAAGGAAGTCTGACAGAGTAGTATCGATAGACATATGGGATATATTCATAGTCATATAGATCGGTGTCTTATAACGAGACATGTGGCAGGTCACCAAAGTGATGCATGGTAGTTGACAGAGCCTAGATGTGGCATCAACGAATGAGGAGTAGACATGTGTCAATGATGTGTATGAAAGAGGAAATGACACGTCGAAGTCATATCGACGAGTAGGAGAATGACACGTGGCATCCACGTGAGTTCTTTGGCGAAGGTGCACGTAGTGGAAGCGAGATAGTAATCTGCAATCGTTAGATCCAATGTAGATCAATGGTGGATAGTGTTTGATTGTTCAGAGTCTGAGAGGGGAAGAAAGATTACCGGAGCGACAATTTCAGGGCATCCCAGCTAGAAGGAGTCCAATAGTGGGGCTCTGATACAAAGGATAAAGAGGGATTAATCACATCCATCCATTTGGACATATTCATAAGTGAGATCGACTGTCCATCTGGAGGCCATTTCGTAGTCAGTCTGCGAACCCTAGGTTACGACTCCAACTATAGTAGTATGAGGTGCATTTGGGATCGTCCATCCTGTGACGATCAACGATGAGGATGAGAGTTGAGTCTATCCAATGATGTTAAGCATTTGATCAAGATGCTTGGGAATACGGGAAAGGGGCTAGCTTGGGGAAGATTAAAGGATCCAACACATAATGTTTAAAACAATTATTATAGACCAAGGTTTTATAGAGATGACAGTTGATTGGGAGTGCTAACATCTGGTGCGCACATCAGAGTAATTGCAAAACTCTATTAAATAATTTTTGGGCCCACGCTTTATTTTTTGCAGTAGCTCGATCTAAGATGAGAATAAATTCCTTCAACAAATTATCCATACCCGTGGGATAACGACTTGGTGGGTCATTATTTTGGTATCAGAGCAGGGTTTTTCTCTGAATAGAAAGGGGAAATTTGTCAATTCGAAGTTGTAGAAGGGATCCTGTGAAGATATGTGTAGACAGGAAGAGAAAGGAATTGGATATATAATTCATTAGTGACTTATTGTAGATAGAGGCCATTCCAACCAAATAAAAAGATAAGGTTTTGACAAGACAATATCTTAGCACAGATCTTGAAGGTATTAGTAATGTTTTATTAACTCTGGTTATGAATAATTGTGGATGTGGGTAGTAGAGAAGGGATTGGTAGCAGCATTACAGCCATAAGAGTTTTGATAGAGATCACATGGAGCTCTTAGAGGATGAAGAGAAGCTTATGGAAGAAGAACCTTACAACAAGGGGTGTTGTAAACACTTTCAGCTGAAGATTGGAAGTGAGGAGAAAAATAGAGTTCTCAATGAGTAGGCGCAAAGACAAATAAGAACAGAGGAATTCTCAGAGGGTTCCAATGGATAGAACCTTCAATACCAAAAGGCCACAGCTCAAGGGGAAGCTTGGTAAGGTATTAGGTAGAATATGAGGAGATTTTCTACAGGGGCTTGAACTAGGAGAAGTTCACAAGATATGGAGATGACTATTGATGGTCATGAAAAAGGTTCAGAGAGAATTCATAGCCAGAGGAAGGATGATGCCAAAAGAAATATGAGTCAAGAGGAGATTGACAGAGAGTTTACTAATTTGAAGGACAGGCTCAATATAATTATGGAGCTACTACAGGAAAGCATTGAAGACCAAAAACATGGTTGGAGATTGAAGAGGAAGGCTAGATGGCATATTAAGTAGTTGATTGCAAGGAAGAAGAAGCACGAGTTGAACACTTATATTAGAGAAGAAGAACTCAGAGAAGTTGAGTATATAGAGTCCTTGGAGATAGCACTAACAATTCACTTTTGTAAACCAAAGAAGGGAGATATGATTGGAGAGGAAGTTGAGGTTCAAATTGCAGACCTCCTGAAGAACTTGGAAATTTCATTCCAACATAAGGAGAATATGTTAGACGAATCTAAAGAGATTGAAGAGTCTCATATTTTTAAGACTGATGATTTTTGTATATTTGAAGGATTTATAGGTCATGGAAATAGGCAGCCACTTGAAGTTTTCCTAAAGGAATAATTGTCTCATGAAGGAATGATAGCGAGATAGAATTAGTATTTTGTCATGTTAGAGGAAGGGACAACATTGTCTCTTGGAAGCTATGAACGAGGAATTCATGCATGTTCAAAGGATGTAGATGATGGAGATGCAAGGAGGATGAATAGTTGGCTTGGAGATACTTCAGAAGATGAAGTACATAAATTATTGGAAAGAGTTGTGCAAGGCTACAATGAGGAAAGTATGGAGATTTATAAGGAGAAGATGAAAGTGGAAGATGATGATCATTGGTTCATGATCATGAAGGAAGGTATAATTTTTTTGCAACAAATCTGTCATTTCAGTAAATTCCAAGAACAGAGTTTATTTGAGCAATCTTACAGACTAAGCATGCAACTTGAAGATATCCAATATTTTTTTCATATTTTTTTATTTAGTGAGCAATGTTTTCAAGAAGCTGAGGATAGACAGAGAAGTGAAGACCAAGAAATGGAAGTAGCCATACAA
>JZKD02S1655771.1:38994-50512 GCA_000966675.3 Picea glauca
ATATAAAATTATTTTACTTAAGGTGAGGTGGACATTGAAATATTTTATTTATGGCCGACATTGAAATATGTTTTTAAATGTCACGTGTCAACTTCATGTTGAACACAAAAGGAATTAAACATCTCCCTCATACTAGGTTGTAGAAAGCATCTTTCAACGTAATAACTCTTTTGATGCAAATGAAAATTTGTAAGTGGATTCAAGTAGGTGAAAGCCCATTATGTAAGTAAGGATTTTTATGGGGTTTCCATAGGCATGTACTTGGGTTAACATAGGGTGACAACTAGTGATGAGAAGGAATTCATTAGGATGTAAACATGGCAATCAAGCTAAGCATAGAGGAAGAATTCTTGAACTATTCAGATGACCCACTTGGGGGTCAACGGAATTGGACAAACCCGCATTTCAGGTCACCTAGTAAATCTTTGGATTCAAGGAGGAGGTTTCAGCTGGGGCCACATCCGTTCGAGGAGGAAATAGTGGTTATCATTGGTTCCAAGGTGGAGGATCGGATGGAGGAAAGGTTGATGGGACTAGTTGACGAGTTTCTCAAGGCCTTTCAATTCAAGGCATGTATAGTACCAATGAAATACATTAGAATAGATCATGTAGATCCTCAACAGTTAAACCATAGGATAGACAAGGACGGTACTTTAACTTGATATCATGATGGACCTGGTACCACTATTATTTATGTTGATCCTTGCAGAGACTTTGAAATCCCTTATTGTAGCTCAATTGGAAGAAACGAAGTTGAACAGGAGGTAGGATTTATTAGAGAATTTGTAGAACTTAAACATATGAGTCTTTCTTCAACCATTGATGCAAGGGGTTTAGGGTCATAGATTCTAGAATGTGAGAAGAAACGCAAAAGATGCAAGTCTGTTAAAAAATGACAAGATTATGTCAACCTGAATTAGGGTGCGAAGATTAGGCTAAATGACATTATGGAATTAGAAGAATTGGAGCTTGCAAGTCGGTTTTTAGGTGGACTACACCAAATCCAACTTTGACCCCATGGTTGGATACATTACACGCATCATGACTTTGGAAAAGGGTCAGCTGGTATGGGTCTTCATGGTAGTGGGAGAGGTTGATAAAATCCTTCATAAATGATGGAAGTGGGGTTCACAAACTCTATTTCTAAAAAAATGACATGTCAACTTCAATGCCTGATTTGCTTGAGTGGATATCCTCCTAGTATGGGTTATAATTCTAAGACTACCATTGGCACTATGGTTAGAGGAACTGTTTGAGGAAATAGGGAATGTTGTTGGCATTTACTATGAATCCAATTTCTCTTTCAATGACACGGGGTATTTTGGAATGGACCGGTTTCTTATGAGTTTGGAGACTAAGGACTGGAGGAGTCTATTGTTATAAAAAGAGGAGAATACCTTTTCCAACTAACCCTATATTATGAAGGTATAGCTTTTAGGTGTGGGCGTTGCCACAAATATGGGCACCTGACAATTGATTATAACTATCCAACTCAAAGGACTACTTGAGCTCAGAGGAAGTAGACAAAAGATTTGGGGTAGGAAACATATGGGAACTTCTCATGAACCAATATGAAAGGAGGAATTAGGTGATCCAAAAATGGAAGGAATTAATAACAAAATGGTATTAACAAGATACTCATGAATGAATAAAGAGTTCAACCATCATAGATCATGTTGCTAAATAAGAGAAGATAATAGCAAGAAGAAAGAGAAATAGACAACAAGAACTTGTTAACGGAGTTCACCAAATGTGTGGCATCTGGCTACGTCTCTAGGCTCGCTTCCAAGTGGAGGACCTCTTTATTACTCTTTAAATGCTCAAGTTCTCTTTACAATGGCTCTTGTTGTTGAAACAGGCTTTTGTTGTACAAGACCTCCTTGTGAAGATGAAAACATGTCTCAACAATATCCTCTCAAAACATGACTAAATGTCCCTCAAAACATGAGAAATGGGCCAAAAACTCAAACTCTTCTTTACATTCCCTGCATACAAAGTACCCCCTCAAGCTCAGTAAGCCTGGTTTATATAGTTTTTAGGTTTAGTTGGAGAAGACCAACTTCCCACAAAGATATGACCTCTTTTTGGGATCAAATCCCCCTCCAAATGGCCAAGAAATCTCCAAAAACGCCCAATCGGCGCCAAAATTATAGGCAAAAACCCTCTTTGTAACAAAAAATTAAAGCTAGCCCCACAGGCCTGGGATCGCACTCCTAATACAAGGTCATATGGCATTAAATGGCCAAGCTCCAGCCCCTAGGGGCTGCGCACTAGCCCTTACCTCGCAAACCCTGGTCGTATGGTGCAATTTGATAGGACTGCACTCGAACAGTGTGCCCAACCCCCTGGTCACCACCCCGAGTCATATGCATGATAAGCATCGGTGATTAAGCGTTGACCCATGGCCCCCACGCCCTTTGCTGATATGTGTAGTGGAGAGCCAAAATGGCATATGTTGTGGTTATGTGGAACAATAAAGCCGTGGGCTGGGTCTAGGCCCGAGCCCCCTTCTGCCTCTGCTTATACATTAAAGCCACTTTATATATTATAAAGTGGACTTGTTATTACAAGTTCCACCGTGGCGCATTGGTATTCGGCTTGTCCAAAACACTTCCCCTACCAAGAGGTCATGTGGTCGAATCCCATGAAGCTAAAAAAAATTATCCAACCAACAAATGATGGGGTGCCACGTGGCACAGTTTCACTTGCCCGCAACTATGCCACTTGTCAAAACGTGATTGGACCATGTCTATCATTTGCCCAGTCAACATGTTGTCACTATGCCACATGTCTTAATGCCACATCAGCATGATGATGTCAACATGACATCATGCTGACGTCAGCATTGACTTTTTTCATGTTGACCTGTTGACTTTTTCCCTATTTGGAAAAGCGATCAGAGTGTGATAACTCTCGCATGCGAAATCCGTTTGAGGAAGTAAATATATGGGTGGAATCAGCCCGATGATCCAGACAAAATAGAATTGGTTTCATCTAATTCAGAGAACTTTCATTTTTGAGCATTTTCTGGACCTGAGGAGCCACTTTTGGACCACCAAAAGTCTGGTATAAGTTGGTAAAGTGAGTATATTGTGTCCTCACTTTTCCGGTCTCTATCCACTTGGCCTGACTTGGATTTTTTCCCTTCAATCCCACTCGAAGATACTCCACATCGCCCCTGCGAGAAGTACGACTCTTTTGTCCAAAATGGTGTCTTCCTTCAACTCATTCATATACTCGGGAGCAAAATCTTCTATGGTAGGAATCTGAACATTCTCTCCTTGATCCTTGATCATAGGAGGCTCATACAATCTCAATTTTTCCACATTTACAACTGAAAAAATTTACATATATGGAGGCAATTCTAACCGGAAAGCATTAGTACCAATCTTGTCTAAAATTTTGAAAGGACCATAACGAATTGGTTTAAGATTTTTACCTTCTCCTTGCATCCTTTCCTTGCTTATGTATAACCATAATTGATCTCCTACTTTGGACTGATGATCAAATCGATGCATATCATGCCTCACCTTGTACTTGGCTTGGATTTTCTCCAACTGTTCCTGTGTCGCCTGATGAATCAACTGGATTCGTTCAATGAACTTTGTAGCCCTGTCCACATCACTGTGTCCTTCTGTTGCAATGTCTTTCCCAAAGACAAAATCCAAAGGAGATTTTGGCAAGTACCCCAAACATGTTTCAAATGGAGATCTCTGAGTAGAAGAATGTTTGACTCGATTATATGCATGTTGCACATAACACAAATGTTCATCCCAAAGCTTAGGATGTTTGTTGCAATATGCCTGAAGTAGATGCACTACTGTTCTATTCACCACCTCTGTATGCCCATCCATATGTGGATGAAATGTTGTGCTCTTATTTATCCTAGTGCCCATAAGTTCCCAAAAGCTTGAACAAAATTTCCCCATGAACCTGGAGCCTCGATCAGATACAATAGAAGTAGGTAACCCAAAATGAACCCATACATTTTCAAAGAAAATTTGAGTTGTTTGTTCAGCTGTGACTTGTTTTTTATAAGGAATTAGAACACACATCTTGCTAAACCTATCCACAACTACATACAATTAATCATGACCTTTTCTAGACATAGGCAATCCCCCCACAAAATCCATAGATACACTTTCCCATGGTCTAGAAGGAATGGGAATTGGAGTGTACAACCCTAGCTTTCTGTTACTTGGTTTGCTTATTTCACACATAGTACATCCTTTTACATACTTAGACACATTTTCATGCATTCGAGGCCAATAACAAAATCTTTGTAAATGAGCAATTGTTTTTTCTACACCAAAATGTCTTGCTATAAGAGAAGTATGTGCCTCCCTGATTACATGGAATCTTTCACTTTCTAGAATACATAATTTTCCCAAATGATACAAAAGTTTTTCTTTAATATGATAATTCAATTCTTCTGCTCTTTTACCATGACTTAAAGTTGCATAGACTTCCTTAAAATCTTTGTCCTCAACATATTGTTCAATGTAACTTTCATGAGTAATTGNTCATGTAGATCCTCAACAGTTAAACCATAGGATAGACAAGGACGGTACTTTAACTTGATATCATGATGGACCTGGTACCACTATTATTTATGTTGATCCTTGCAGAGACTTTGAACTCCCTTATTGTAGCTCAATTGGAAGAAACGAAGTCGAACGGGATGTAGGATTTATTAGAGAATTTGTAGAACTTAAACATATGAGTCTTTCCTCAACCATTGATGAAAGGGGTTTAGGGTCATAGATTCTAGAATGTGAGAAGAAACGCAAAAGATGCAAGTCTTTTAAAAAATGACAAGATTATGTCAACCTGAATTAGGGTGTGAAGATTAGGCTAAATGACATTATGGAATTAGAAGAATTGGAGATTGCAAGTCAGTTTTTAGGTGGACTACACCAAATCCAACTTTGACCCCATGGTTGGATACATTACACGCATCATGACTTTGGAAAAGGGTCAGCTGGTATGGGTCTTCATGGTAGTAGTAGAGGTTGATAAAATCCTTCATAAATGATGGAAGTGGGGTTCACAAACTCTATTTCTAAAAAAATGACATGTCAACTTCAATGCTTGATTTGCTTGAGTGGATATCCTCCTAGTATGGGTTATAATTCTAAGACTACCATTGGCACTATGGTTAGAGGAACTGTTTGAGGAAATAGGGGATGTTGTTGGCATATACTATGAATCCAATTTCTCTTTCAATGACACGGGGTATTTTGGAATGGCCCGATTTCTTGTGGGTTTGGAGACTAAGGACTGGAGGAGTCTATTGTTATAAAAAGAGGAGTAGACCTTTTCCAACTAACCCTAGATTATGAAGGTATAGCTTTTAGGTGTGGGTGTTTCCACAAATATGGGCACCTGACAATTGACTATAACTATCCAACTCAAAGGAATATTTGAGATCAGAGGAAGTAGACAAAAGATTTGGGGTAGGAAACATATGGGAACTTCTCATGAACCAAGATGAAAAGAGGAATTAGGTGATCCAAAAATGGAAGGAATTAATAACAAAATGGTATTAACAAGATACTCATGAATGAATAAAGAGTCCAGCCATCATAGATCATGTTGCAAAATAAGAGAAGATAATAGCAAGAAGAAAGAGAAATAGACAACAATAACTTGTTAACAGAGTTCACCAAATGTGTGGTGTGTGGCTACGTCTCTGGGCCCGCTTCCAAGTGGAGGACCTCTTTATTGCTCTTTAAATGCTCAAGTTCTCTTTACAATGGCTCTTGTTGTTACAAACAGGCTTCTGATTTGTTGTACAAGACCTGCTTGTGCAGATGCAAACATGTCTCAACAATATCCTCTCAAAACATGACTAAATGTCCCTCAAAACATGAGAAATGGGCCAAAAACTCAAACTCTTCTTTACATTCCCTACATACAAAGTACCCCCTCAAGCTCAGTAAGCCCGGTTTATATAGTTTTTAGGTTTAGTTGGAGAAGACCAACTTCCCACAAAGATCTGTCCTCTTTTTGGGATCAAATCCCCCTCCAAATGGCCAAGAAATCTCCAAAAATGCCCAATCTGGACCAAAATTATAGGCAAAACCCCTCTTTGTAACAAAAAATTAAAGCTATCCCCACAGGCCTGGGTGTGCGCTCCTAAAACAAGGTCATATGGCATAAAAGGGCCAAGCTCCAGCCCCTAGGGGCTGTGCGCTGGCCCTTACCTCGCAAACCCTGGTCATATGGTGCAATTTGATAGGACTACGCTTGAACGGTGCACCCAACCCCTGGTCACCGCCCCAAGTCATATGTACGATAAGCGTCGGTGATTAAGCCTTGACCTGTGGCCCCCACGCCCTTTGTTGATACGTGTAGTGGAGAGCCAAAACAGCATATGTTGTGGTTATGTGGAACAAAAAACCTGCGGGTTGGGACTAGGCCCTAGCCCCCTTCTGCCTTTGTTTATACATTAAAGCCACTTTATATATTATAAAGTGGACTTGTTATTACAAGTTCCACTGTGGCGCATTGGTATTCGACTTGTCCAAAACACTTCCCCTACCAAGAGGTCATGTAGTCAAATCCCATGAAGCTAAAAAAAATTATCCAACCAACAAATGATGTGGTGCCACGTGGCAGCCCACGTCTGGGCCACGTGGCATCGTTTCACTTGCCCACAACTATGCCACTTGTCAAAATGTGATTGGACCATGTCTATCATCTGCCCAATCAGCATGTTGTTGCTATGCCATGTGTCTTAATGCCACATCAGCATGATGACATCAGCATGACGTCATGTTGACGTCAGCATTGACTTTTTTCCTGTTGACTTTTTGCATGTTTGGAAAAACTATCAGAGTGTGATAACTCTCGCCTACGAAGTCCGTTTGAGGAAGTAAATATATGGGCGGAATCAGCGCAATGATCCAGACACAATGGAATTGGTTTCATCTAATTCAGAGAACTTTCATTTTTGAGCATTTTTTGGACCTAAGGAGCCACTTTTGGACAACCAAAAGTCTGGTATAAGTTGGTAAATAAGTGAGTATATTGTGTCCTCACTTTTCCGGTCTCTATCCACTTGGCCTAACTTGGATTTGTGCCCTTCAATCCCACTCGAAGATACTCCACATCGCCCCTGCGAGAAGTACGACTCTTTTGTCCAAAATGGTGTCTTCCTTCAACTCATTCATATACTCAGGAGCAAAATATTCTATGGTAGGAATCTGAACATTCTCTCCTTGATCCTCGATCATAGGAGGTTCATACAATCTCATTTTTTCCACATTTACAACTGAAAAAATTTGCATATATGGAGGCAATTCTAACCAGAAAGCATTAGTACCAATCTTGTCTAAAATTTTGAAAGGACCATAACGAATTGGTTTAAGATTTTTACCTTCTCCTTCCATCCTTCTCCTTGCATCCTTTCCTTGTTGATGTATAACCATAATTGATCTCTTGCTTTGAACTGATGATCAAATCGATGCATATCATGCCTCGCCTTATACTTGGCTTGGCTTTTCTCCAACTATTCCTGTGTCGCCTAATGAATCAACTGGATCCATTCAATGAACTTTGTAGCCCTATCCACATCATTGTGTCCTTTTGCTGCAATGTCTTTCCCAAAGACAAAATCCAAAGGAGATTTTGGCAAGTACCCCAAACATGTTTCAAATGGAGATCTCTGAGTAGAAGAATGTTTGGCTCGATTATATGCATGTTGCACATAACACAAATGTTCATGCCAAAGCTTAGGATGTTTGTTGCAATATGCCCGAAGTAGATGCACTAGTGTTTTGTTCACCACCTATGTATGCCCGTCCATTTGTGGATGAAATGTTGTGCTCTTAATTATCCTGGTGTCCATAATTTCCCACAAGCTTGAACAAACTTTCCCCATGAACCTGGAGCCTCGATCAGATACAATAGAAGTAGGTAACCCAAAATGAACCCATACATTTTCAAAGAAAATTTGAGTTGTTTGTTCAGCTGTGACTTGTTTTTTACAAGGAATTAGAACACACATCTTGCTAAACCTATCCACAACTGCATACAATTAATCATGACCTTTTCTAGACATAGGCAATCCCCCCACAAAATCCATAGATACACTTTCCCATTGTCTAGAAGGAATGGGAATTGGAGTGTACAACCCTAGATTTTTGTTACTTGGTTTGCTTATTTCACACATAGTACATCCTTTTACATACTTAGACACATTTTCATGCATTCGAGGCCAACAACAAAATCTTTGTAACTGAGCAATTGTTTTGTCTACACCAAAATGTCTTGCTATAAGATAAGTATGTGCCTCCCTGATTACATGGAATCTTTCACTTTTTGGAATACATAATTTGCCCAAATGATACAAAAGTTTTTCTTTAATATGATAATTCAATTCTTCTTCTCTTTTACCATGACTTAAAGTTGCATGGACTTCCTTAAAATCTTTGTCCTCAACATATTGTTCAATGTAACTTTCATGAGTTATTGAATTGTGCTTAAGGATTGTAGCAATTGTAGTAGGAGGCCTTGATAACATATCAGCAACTTTATTATGAATGCCTTTTTATATCTGATTACCAAATGAAATTGTTGCAAAAACCCCATCCATCTAAAATGCCTTGATTGTTGTAGCTTAGTTTGTGATTATAGATATTGTAATGGTTGATGATCAGTATGTATTATTGTTTCTTTGCCCATTAAGTAATGTTTCCACTTTTTAACACTTTGTACTAGAGCATACAATTATTTATCATAGGTTGGATAGTTAATTCCTGTTGTAGTGAAGGTCTCAGAATGATAGCATATAGGTTTTTTGTGTAGCATCATCATTGCCCCCATGGCATAGTCACTTGCATCGGTTTCAATTTCAAAATATTGTTGGAGATCTGGCAATTCCAGAACATGAGTTGTACTAATCTTTACTTTCAAAGTATCAAAATCCTTTTGTTGGCTTCCTCCCCTCTGGAATCCTCTTTTCACACTTGTCAATGCATGTAAAGGTGATGCAATTAGAGAGAAGTTTGCAATAAACTTCCTCCAATACTGTGTTTCCCGCATGAAGCTTCTTAATTCAGTGACATTTGTAGGCTTTGGCCAATTTACAATGACCTCAACTTTAGAGGGATCAATCTTAAGCTCTCCACCCCCTACAATGTAACCCAAATATACAAGAGATGTTTTGCCAAATTCACAGTTTGACAACTTTACAAAAAGTTTCTCTCTATGCAACACTAAAAGTATCTTCCTAACATGTTGGACATGCTCTTCCCTAGTCCTACTGAAAATAAGAATATCATCTAAGTAGACTATTACAAACTCATCAATGAATGGCCTGAATACATCGTTCATTACCCGCATAAAAGTAGAAGGTGCATTAGTAAGCCCAAATGGCATCACTAACCATTCAAATAATCCTTGTTTTGTTTTAAAAGTAGTTTTCCATATATCATGTTCAACAACTCTGATTTGATGGTAACCACTTCTTAAGTCTAACTTAGTAAAATAAATTGCATGTTTCAATTGATGATCCGGATTATTTTTGGCACGAAATGAGAGCGAAGATATAATAAAGAAATGCACAGAGATATCTTGTATATTCAATAGCATAACATAAATGTATTAGAGATGCAACCATAAAAACAGAGTACAGTAATACACGATTTTCTATTAATGAGCGAAAATGTACAAAGACTGTAAACCACTGAGTGAAAGACTCGTTAGAATGGTGGCATCTTATCTCTGAGAAGAGATGTGACGACTACTCGCATTCGTAAGAAGATGATTTTTACAATGAGGCTCCAAAGGCCTTTTTAACATAAGTAAAATCCAAAACCCTAACCCCAGAAGATGAAAATCCAAAAGGTTTGCGGGCCCCGATGGGGGTAGTTGATACGTCAACTTCCTGGGGGCGTAACTTTTGCATAAAATCTTTGTTTGGGGCGCACGATACACCATTGGAAAGGTCTAACCGGGAAGAAATATTTTCGATTGGTCCATGTTGGTGCCTTTCATAGCCTCTTAGACCCCAAATCCCCAAAAAACGTCGTTTAGGGCCTCAAAACGGCTCCAGAAGTTTGGAACCCAAAACACTGTTGAAAAAATGCCAAGGTGGAAAACTGTTTTTCGAGCCAATGGAATAGGTGGGTGGCCACCGATATCCACCTGGATCAATTGATCTAATAAATCATCAATGCGAGGCAAAGGGTAACGATTTTTTACCGTCATTTTGTTCAAGGCTAAAAAATCCACACACATGCACCATGTGCCATCTTTCTTTGGCACAAGGATGATAGGTGACCCACATGGAGAAGCACTTGGTCTGATGACCTCTTGTTCAACCAACTCTTGTACATGTTTCTTTATCTCTACATTTTCCAAAACTGATAACCTGTACATTCCAATGTTAGGAAGAGGAACATCTCGTTGCAACTGTATCTCATGTTCAACTTGTCTCTTTGGAGGTAATCCTTTCAGGACTTGAAATATCTCATCATAGTCAGAAACAATTCTAACTAATTCATCTTTCAACTTTGTATCACAATCTTTGAAAGTATCAATTCCGACAGTGTCTTTAGCTTTTACAACCATTAATAGATATCTCTTACTGACATTTACAATTCTCTTCATTTTCCTTGAGTTGATTAGTGATAGATTCAATTTCTTATGAAGAGCCCTTACAACATATTATTTTCCATCTTTAGTTAATTGATACTTATTGTCTTCACAATAGAATATTTACTTTCTATCATACAAATATGGACTCCCAAGTACAATACCACATATATCTAGTGGAACCACATCCAATTGAACCTCATCTATAAACTGTGAATTGATAGCAAACTTTAGGATACATTGTCTATTCACTTGCAATTGATTATCATTATGAATCCATCCTAAAGGATATGGTTTCTTATGAGGTTTAGTGATTAATCCCAACTTTTTAACAATTGTCTCTGATATCAAATTTACTTGTGAGCCACTGTCAAATAGAGTATCAATTTTTGTATGTTTGGAAATTACTCTTATATGAAAAGGTTTTGTTTGTTTGACCTCATAAACTTCATTATCAACTTTTAAAGACTGAACTGAAGAACTTGTACTAACTTCAGAATTTTTACCTTTGATTCTCATGACTGTGACCTGTTGGAAGATTGGTTGTTGTCATTGATGTCAACCCTAGTCATGGGTTTTGGACCACAAGATTGATGAAGTCTTTTGGTGTTGTGTTCTAAGTATCAACAATTGGTATCAGAGCAGGTTACCTTCAGTATAGTTTAACCACTGGAAGGAAGATCCTATGCAGAAATGGAAGGAAACATTCCAAATGGGATTTCATCATTTGATGGAAGCAATTTTGAATACTGGAAAAATAGAATGGAAACTTACTTGAAAGCTCTTGGGGTAGATGTTTGTATCTCAGTTGCTTCAGGATATAATGCTTCGAAGAAACCAAAGACTGCAACTCAGAAGGAAGCAAAAAGGAACAACAAACTGGCAATAGATACCATCCTGGATGGATTGACAGATT